>JARQOC010000004.1:402780546-402972155 GCA_033576535.1 Allobates femoralis | reverse complement strand
GTAAAAATGTGAGTGAGCATGGATGTCTGACTTTTGGTGGGAGCTCCAATACTTTGAGGTTTTCCACCAAAAGGGTTTGAGTGTGATTATTCCTTTTAATCAGTTTCTACCATCCCCGCTGTGTTCACTGAAGCACTCTTGCTCATGCGAAGCTTTTTTTAAAAAAAGCAGGTGTATAGGGAGAAAAACCGGGCCCACCCCAAGCCTCACCCCTTTAGTGTTCATGCTGGGTGGGGACATAAAAATGTCTGCTGGTGGGGACACTGAAATGTCCCCTTTGGGGGTTTAGCTGGAAAACACACGGAGACTTCAAGCCCTAATCCCCTTGCTCCCCAAACCCCTAGCGTAATCAAACTTTTTGGCCAACATCAAATAGGGTTTGTGCACCCTTTTAGCCCCAAACCAATACAAGTAAAACCCCTTTTCATCTCCCCTTCGGTGTCAGAAAGGGTTAAAAAAAAAATAACAAATTCCAGTAGGCCATTGTTGAACAAATTCCCCAAAAAAAACCCCCCTATAGTAGCAGAAGTATACGTTTTTGGGCAAACAAGGAGTAAAAGGGGAAGGCCCCCGCACCCCCAGGTGTAATACAGGTAGAGGAACACTATCAAAGGGTTTTGGGATAGTTTTAAAAAAAACCCTCCGAGCACCCAAAGGGTTTTGGTGGGGGGCATAAAACTGATGAGGAGGAGAAGTTTTCAAAAGGTAAAAAATACCTAGTGACCATACCCTTTTTTCCTTTATTGCTCAATGGGGGGATAATATTTGGTGACCAAACTGGGATACTTGGCATGATCTCTTTTTACGGCTTTTAAGGTGCTAGCCCGCCCTGCTGGTGTTGTTGTTTTTGAGCAGGTTTTTAGTGCCGCCAAAGGCCATAATAAAAGAGGGGGGCATCTGCCTGCCCGTGGGAAATGCATACAGGCTGATAAGAGCTGGATTTTTCCCCCCAATTTGCAAAACCCCCCCAGATGACCCCAGCGAAACTTAAAGTCCCAGAAAATAATCAAATTTTTTTTAAAAATTTTTAATGTGCATCTTTTCCCCTAAAAAAAAGGGTGTTTTGGGTTTTTTTCCGTTCCTCTATTTCCTTAAATCACCTTTTATTTAAAGGTTTAAAGGGATGTATAAACCCCCGGGCTACATTTTTTGTTTCCCTTTCACCTAGTAATGTGGTCTAGGGACCCTTGGAGTAATTCTCTTTTACAATGTTTTATGGGCTTTCCTTACCCTTTATTTCATCTGTATCAAAAAAACCCCATTTTTTTTTTGTCAGCCCTTGCATATTGTTTGAACGCCAAACATTGGGGACAAATTAAAGTCCCTTTGATGTCTTTCACCCGAGTTCTGTAAAGTTCTTTTACCTGATAATATGCCCCACAAATCTCTTCACCCACTGGGCGATATCCCTATGACCTGTTCTTTGTACAATACTCTCCAAGGGACACGTTTAGCCTTTTGAGAAGCTCTCAATCAGTCTGGATATGGATATAACAGAAGAAGTCCCTATGGTTGTGCTGAGTGCACACCCACACTTCAGGCTCCTTTCCTGCAGGAAGCTGCATCCACCTGTGCTGCACAGCATGCTCTTAAAAATAATTTCTACAGTGACCCTAAATTAATCTGTCGCCTCTAAGCTAAATTTTCCCAACACGGGTAGCACTTGGTCATGACTAGTCATGATAATGGACCTTTCTTTATTCTTATAGAGAAACAATTTTCAATCTGTCACTTCTGTGTTAAATTTTACCAAGGCTAGGGTCACACATAAGCCCTTGGTCCGCTTTTGGCTTCATTTTTGGCATTTTTTTTATCTAAGTCCAAAAACTGATAGAAAAACGGATTGGATGTAATAAACACCCTGTCCGTTTTTTTGTGCACCTAAAAACATTGCTAGGTCCGCTTTTGGGGCAAAAACGTTGCTAGCAACGTTTTTGGGGTCCATTTAAAAAAAAAAAAAATTTTAACATGGGCCCTATGGAAAAACGGATCCGTTTTTTGGGGTGCCTTAAAAAAAACGGATCCAATTTTTTTTAAATTTTGGTCAAAAAATGACTAAGTCCAAAAACGTTCAGAGGTGCAGGAGGCTCAAAAATCACCCCAAAAAAAAAACGGATTGGTCATGGAAATCACTTCCAAAAATGGATTTCTGTGTGTGACCCCAGCCTAACACTGGTTGCACTGGGTCCTGACTAGCCATGAAAACGGCTTGTGCTTTCTATAGCCTATTACTGTATATACTCGTGTATAAGCCGACCCCCCTACTTTTGCCCCCAAAATCTGGGAAAACCTATTGACTCGTGTATAAGCCGAGGGTGGACCCCAGCACAGGTATGCAGTGTGGTATACAGGCCTCCCCCCCAGTGGTATACAGGCCTCCCCAGTGGTAGTATACAGCAGCCCCAGTGGTAGTATATAGCAGCCCCAGCAGCCCAGTGGTAGTATACAGCAGCCCCAGTGGTAGTATATAGCAGCCCAGTGGTAGTATATAGCATCCCCAGCAGCCCCAGTGGTAGTATATAGCAGCCCCAGCAGCCCCAGTGGTAGTATACAGCAGCCCCAGTGGTAGTATATAGCAGCCCCAGTGGTAGTATATAGCATCCCCAGCAGCCCCAGTGGTAGTATATAGCAGCCCCAGTGGTAGTATATAGCATCCCCAGCAGCCCCAGTGGTAGTATATAGCAGCCCCAGCAGCCCCAGTGGTAGTATATAGCAGCCCCAGCGGTAGTATACAGCAGCCCCAGCGGTAGTATACAGCAGCCCCAGCAGCCCCAGTGGTAGTATATAGCAGCCCCAGCAGTAGTATATAGCATCCCCAGCAGCCCCAGCGGTAGTATACAGCAGCCCCAGTAATCCAGGGCCCCCCCCCTGCTCCGGAAACCTGTAAAGTAAAATATACTTATCACTGTCCCGCTGCCGTCCCCGCCGCTGCCGGCATAGCGATCATCCATCTTCATCTGTCTTCTTCCGGCTTCCTGTGTTCGGCGCCGGCAATGACGTCATGTAGTATATAGCAGCCCCAGCAGCCCCAGTGGTAGTATATAGCAGCCCCAGTAGTAGTATATAGAAGCCCCAGTGGTAGTATATAGCAGCCCCAGCAGCCCCAGTGGTAGTATACAGCAGCCCCAGTGGTAGTATATAGAAGCCCCAGTGGTAGTATATAGCATCCCCAGCAGCCCCAGTGGTAGTATATAGCAGCCCCAGTGGTAGTATATAGCATCCCCAGCAGCCCCAGTGGTAGTATATAGCATCCCCAGCAGCCCCAGTGGTAGTATATAGCAGCTCCAGCAGTAGTATACAGCAGCCCCAGCGGTAGTATACAGCAGCCCCAGCAGCCCCAGTGGTAGTATATAGCATCCCAGCAGCCCCAGTGGTAGTATATAGCAGCCCCAGCAGCCCCAGTGGTAGTATATAGCATCCCCAGCAGCCCCAGCGGTAGTATACAGCAGCCCCAGTAATCCAGGGCCCCCCCCCTGCTCCGGAAACCTGTAAAGTAAAATATACTTATCACTGTCCCGCTGCCGTCCCCGCCGCTGCCGGCATAACGATCCTCCATCTTCATCTGTCTTCTTCCGGCTTCCTGTGTTCGGCGCCGGCAATGATGTCATTGCCGGCGCCGAACACAGGAAGCCGGAAGAAGACAGATGAAGATGGAGGATCGCTATGCCGGCAGTGGCGGGGACGGCAGCGTGACAGTGATAAGTATATTTTGCTTTACAGGTTTCCGGAGCAAGGGGGGGGCCCTGGATTATTGAGGCTGCTGGGGCTGCTGTGGCTGCTGTATACTCATGGGGACCGTATTGACTCACGTATAAGCCGAGGGGGGTACTTTTCAGCCCAATTTTTGGGCTGAAAAACTCGGTATATACGGTACTAAAGAGAACCAAAATTGATTTTGTTGCTACAGATCTCCATTTTCCTGACACAGGTTTCACTTGGGAATGACTGACCATGATAGAGGCTGTTGCTCTCCTTAGCTTATTACTAAAGAGAACCAAAATTAATTCTGTTAATTCTGAGCTCCATTTTCCTGACAATGGTTTCATTTGGACATGACTAACCACAATAGAGACCCTTGGTTTCCATAACGTATTACTTTAGAGAACCAAAATTGATTCTGTCGCTACTGAGTTCTATTTTCCTTGTAGAGGTTTCAAACTTGCCAGACAAAACTGAATGGCTTGGATAGGTGCAGATAAGAGATCCAGCTCAATGGAAGGGATGCCATATGTGGGCAATGTAGCTGTGAAGCGGGGTCTAGGGTAGTAGTCATTGATGAGGGCTGCAATTTCCTTGTCCCAGCATGCTACATTAAACAGAGAATTCTGTATGTGCGTGCACTGGTGTGTGTGCTGCTGAGGTTACTTTAAGTACCTTTAGGTCATAGACCCTGTCACGCTCCTAGTCCTTTCCATAGGACTTACAAATAGGGTCAGCAAACATTTTGATAAAAACAATGTATTCTTTACTGAGAATAACTTCAAATTACATTAAACAGAAGACAGTGCACTTCTCTTTCTCTTCTGTATAAGGCTGCCTTCACACTTGCAGATGGATCTGCAGCGTTTTGCAGATGCATCTGCAAGTGTGAGCATGCTGACCGCGGCCCCTATGTTTATAATAGGGCGCACGCGGTGTGAAAGCTCTCATTCACTCCTATATGTGTACTGTCAGCAGGCGTATGCCTGCTTACAGATCACACTCTCCCGCCCGCAGCATGGACGCTACATCTCGCGTCCACAGTGCGGACGGGAGTGTGTGATCTGTCAGCAGGCATACGCCTGCTGACAGTACACATATAGGAGTGAATGAGAGCTTTCACACCGCGTGCGCCCTATTATAAACATAGGGGCCGCGGTCAGCATGCTCACACTTGCAGATGCATCTGCAAAACGCTGCAGATCCATCTGCAAGTGTGAAGCCAGCCTAACACAGTTGTATAGTCTTAACCAAGCTATGAGTACTAGTCCTTTAATAAGGCTATAAAAAGGTTTTTTGTCAGGCCATGTGCAAAATGCATTGGCCTTATCAATCTAGAATTTCCACTCCTTTACTTAGCACAGGGGTGGGGAACTCCAGTCCTCGAGGGCCGCAATCAGTGCAGGTTTTCAGGATTTCCTTATTTTTGCACAGGTGATAACATAATCACTTGCACTGGTGATGATTCCAATCCCTGTGCAATACTAAGGAAATCGTGAAAACCTGCACTGATTGCGGCCCTCGAGGACTGGAGTTCCCCACCCCTGACTTAGCATATAAAAAGGTTTTATAAACCAACATATTTTTCAGGGTTGGCTTATGAGTGTAGGATTCACAGTATCTGAATTTGAACAGACTGTATATGAGGTCCTCCATTATAACACATGGTATATCAAAATCCCTCTTCCTTCCAATGTTTGGCATTTCTTGCATTGTCTTCATGACTTTGCTGAGTTGTATAGACCTTCCTTTACAAATTAAACAGAAGATATCTCACCACGTCACACACACGACATGCTCAGATTAGGTAGTGAAATGTTAAAATTACATTTACTGGTGAATATTTATTTCAGAATTGATAGCAATTTTCTTTTTTTATTTTGCCTTATATACAAGTCATTATACATGAAAGAATGTTTCTTAACATTTTTTTTCCTGTAAAATCCAATATAGGTTTGGTTCGTAGGTTTTCTCCAGGAAGTTTCCTCCACTCATTGACATGTTTGTTCAGGTGGTGAGTAAAGCATTCGAACAGATACTTTTTTTTTTTATTTCAATGTTTTCACGTGACGAAGCACGTGACCGGGGCCGCGATGACGGTCACACACATTGGTGCACACCTGCACCTCATTGACCTGGCTGGCCAGCCTTTTTACCACCCCCCTTATGACTCAGCTAGGTGCCCCCTGACAAAGGACAGCCGAAACAGCCGTAGGGTTCGGCGGCACTCAGAACTCGTGTATTCTCTATCGTAACACTCTTCCTATTGTCATGCATGATACTGATTGCACATTGTGACTAATGGCTGTTTGTGCTTGATCAACATATGTGAAACAATATTCAAATGTGCTGACTAACATCCATAATAACGATGTAGATGTCATATACATTTTGTTACACTGTCTATACATATTCTATGATTGTAATTTGGGATATGATGCATATGTATGCATGGGTCTGTATATTGAAGATTTTTGATGTAACTATATACTACAGCCCTTTTCATTGTATTGTGTTATGGTATCCTGCTTTGTAAATTTGCACATTAGGGCCGCTCCATACTGCGGCGTGATCCGGTCCGGGGCTGTCCGGGAGGACCCTGACAGCTGCGGACCGGATCAGCACACAGGACTGGGGGGCTAATATGCCCTCCGGTCCTGTGTGCAGCGCACGCAGTTCCCGCTGCTGATAAGTCAGGACCGTGGGCGCCACGGTCCCAACCTGTCAACGGCTGCAGCTGCATGCGCTGCACACAGGACCGGAGGGCATAATAGACCCCCAGTCCTGTGTGCTGATCTGGTCCGCGGCTGTCAGGGTCCTCCTGGACAGCCCCGGACTGGATCACGCCGCAGTGTGAAGTGGCCCTTACCTACAACAATACCTCCCTGTTCTGCAGTGGTGGATCTTGCGCCCAGAGGGCCCTGGTGCAGCAGCTGTTGGTGAGGAGCGGGGTGTGTGTGTGTGCTAGTGAACGTCGGTGATGCTGGCGATTCGGGGGGAGTTGCTAGTGAATGTCGGTGAGGAGCGGGGGGGTGCTAGTGAGGTGAACGTCGGTGTGGAGGGGGGGGAGTTTGCTTTGGGTGATGCGGCTCCTACATGCTGCTCTTTGAAGTCCTGGGAGCCGGGGCGGCAGAGGACAGGAGGGACGGGATCAGCCAGGGGAAGCAGGAAGCTTCCCTCAGTTACCCTCCTCTCCTCTCTCCTCTGACACAGGGTCACGGGGGTCGAATGAGGCCCCCCTGAAGTGGCCCCCTAGCCGGTCGGGGTGCAGCTGAACCAGCTGCACCACGGTAGGTCCGCCCCTGCTGTTCTGGTGTTTGCCCACATTTTGGGTTCTCTTTCTTGTTGTGTATTGTCCCTTTATATCATCTGGTTTTAATAATAAATGTCACTTCTGTTTTGCATAAGACATATGGTCATTTGTATGTTGATATCTATATGTGCCTGAGGCGCGACTAAGGGCCACGTCACACACAGATATCTGTGCAGATATTGTTCGCAGATCTCTGGTTGCAGTGAAATCATGGACACATTGTTACATTTGTACACAGCCACAAAATGGAGCAATGTGTCCATGATTTCACTGCAACCAGAGATCTGTGAACAATATCTGCACAGATATCTGTGTGTGTGTGACGTGGCCCTAAAGGGGCTGTCACACACAACGATTTTTTAAACGATATCGTTCATACGTCACATTTTTGGTGACGTTGCAATGATGTAGTAAACGACATCGTTGTGTGTGACACCTGTCAACGATCAACAATCAGTCGTTCATCGTTGATCGCAGATATGAGAACCGGACCTCAAATCAGACGATGATCGGTCACTGATGACTGGACACGATCCCGGGGTTGAGGCATCGTTAACACGTCATTTCAAACATCTGTGCGTGTGACATCTCGCAAACGATGTATCGACGTCGCTCGAGCGATGAATGCTAAAAAAGAGGTCGTTTAAAAATCGTTGCGTGTGACGGCCCCTTAAGTCTAATCCATGGGTAGATGCTTCTCTTAAATTGTATGGAGTACAAATATGCATCCTCAATGAGGGTTATTAACAACATTATACTGTATATAAGTTGTAGATATGTACAACTTGAAAAAGTGTTTTGTTTTGCATGCTTTTCTATTGCAATCATCTTTTTTTTTAGATACATTGTAATTTTGAAAATGTTAAAGTCATCAGAAAATATCATAGCATTTCAAAATGCACGGGTTTATCTAAATGTTTTAATTCCTTGTAGGCAGTGTCAATCAATATAACATATTACTGGCTTATGTTTACTAAAATGACTGAAATCTGAAAATTGTCTGTTTTTAAAGAAAGAAAAACATGCAGGAAGGCTATTTTTTGTGTGCATAGTGCCTTGAAAAAGTGTTCATGCCCTATAAACTTTCCCACATTTTTGCACATTACACCTACAAACATACCGTAAATGGATTTTATTGGTATTTTATTGGGATTTTATGTGATAAACAAACATAAAGTAGCAAGTATTTATGAATGGAGATGAACGAACCTTTGGACATTCAAAGTCAGTCTGTTTGGTTTGCTGAACGGGCAATATTCGTCTAAAACGTTCACCGAACAGTTCGCCGAACATCTGAATCCCATTGAACTCAATGGGAGGAAAAATCAAGGAGGTAGAAAACACCTTAAAAGGGGCCCAAAAGCGGCCAAACACAGCTCAAACCATTTAACAGTGGAAGGTCGGTGTTTTGTTCAAGACTTTTAGCTTCCTACACAATTACTTAGCAAGCTTCAGCACCGCTGTCACACTCACCATGCTTTTGGGCCCCCTCATGAGCATCAGACAAGCTCAAGACTTCCCTGAGGTTGTCTCAGGTTACACAGCAGGTATCACACAACAGGGAATTCTGCAGTATGACCTAAGATAACCTCGTGGAGTCAATGCTTGTAATACTAGCTTTCTCATGAGACCCACAATATCATCTGAGACATAAAGGATACATCTCGCCGGTATTGTGAAACAGAGTATGTGAGGAGCGGTGATATCAGGGAATGCAGCGCAGTTCAAATGTGCAGGATAGCCCCTGTGCGACCTCTCAAGTTTGAAGTGCAGTAATGTTTGTAATGGCACTGCTTATCAAACTCTCACGAGTACCTGCTCTTACAGTATATGGGGGGATGCATTCTGTGAACGTGACCCCACCATATTGTTGTAAAACTCCGTGCCCACAATACATTGTTTGATGCCTCTCTTAAAACAGATTTTGAGAATATGCATCAAAACCTGCATGTCTATCCTGAATACAGCAAAGTCTGAGACTGAGAGTTCTGAAGTGCTGTGCCAAGTGTTTTATTCTTCTTGCAGATTTGGTGGAGATTATGGGGCAGAAAAAAGAAATCTGAACTACATGGGAAAGGAAAACAAAAAACAATGTGGACATGGCACCTGTGATAGACTTTGCTGGCCTCAGGAGGATTCAGATTTTGATGTAGATTCTAAAAATCTGCGTCAAAAAAGCATTAAACAATGCACCATAAGCAGAGGGCCTAAGAGAGTCCAGTGAGAGCCACAGTTGTGGTGAAAGGGCTTGAAGATCCCTCTTGACCACGGGTACTTCCATAGAGACTTCTAGGACATGGGTGACCAACTACAGTCCTTAATGTCTGAAATCTCAAGGTCTGAAAACAGTGCAAGTTTTCAGGATTTCCTTAGCATTAGTGTTAATATTCATCAACATGCACTCTTTGCGGCCCTTGAGAACTGCACTTGGCCAGCCCTGTTTTACCGGAGTGTGTGTAGTGTCTTGCATTTCCATACCTGGAAATTTCATGTCAAATTTTAATTTGGCGAACATGTTCGGGGAATGTTTGCTCATATCTAGTAATAACTCTGGAATGATTGAACAAATCCCAGTGATTCTAACATTATATTTTTCATAACCTATGGTGTTTCATGTTAGTAGTTAATTTAGTTTAAACAAGAGCTAGGCACTACTGATTTTAGATTGAGCGGTGTATGAGTAGGTTTCCAAACTGTCATGTAATATCAATGAACAAGGCTCTTCCAGGTTGAATGAGTTTTGTGATTTTTTAAATTTATTTTCCAGTTTAAAAAAAGTTTTGAAGTCAAACATCTTCGTCAAAACTGAAATGCTACAAAGTAAAAACAAAAAAATACAATGACATCAAATGTAATGCATATTCTGCAGAATGTCAAAAGTTAGTTTACAGATAATTGGTGACACTAATACTTGTGCCATCATGAATAACTGATAAATAGGACAGGGTTTGAGGATCAGGATAATGGACAAGGAGGATTAGGGAATGGAGACCCAGCATCTATAGAAGATTATCAGGACTAACACTTAGAAAATATCAGAGCAACGTGATTAAGAGGTAATTAAAAAAGGAGAAGATTTAGGTATGCAAATGATAACCACATAGAGTAATAGGAGAAGTGAATGACTAAATTGTTCACAAAAATTGAGAGACCAGTGAAGCATGAAGAGTTAATTGAGATGAAAAGAAATGGACACTTAATAAGCACTGTATGGGGTGGGACCTAAATATGTGAGCAATCAATGCTGCTTCTTATTAATCTGCTGGGAACTGGATACAGAATGAATTTGTAAAGCCCATACTAAAAGCTGTTAAATAGAGTTAAGAAATATGAGGTAATAACATAGTACTCTGAATGTGTCAGGAAAACGCGGTGTCCACCGCTGTATGGAAAGCTAGGAGTGTGTCATAGATGCCGGGTTTAAGACAGCCCGGTCATCCAATCAGAGCGTCTGTTGTGGGGGAGTGAGCAGAATCGGCATCATGGGGTATGAGCATGCGCCGCAGTGAGAATGTAAACAGCATAAATGCTGCAGAAGTGGCGAGGAAGAGCTGAAAGAACTAGTTGTGCTGCAAAAAGAGTGGGGGAAAGAATATTGACAGGGGAAGACAACTACTATATAATTGCCTAATCATGTCTATCTGAGGACTAAATCGCGCGCCAGCGCTCATTGGTCGCCACCAGTCGCTGCGACCAATGAGCACAGCGTATGCAAAAAAGCCGCTCGTGGAGGTTTGCGGTGAGCTAGCTGGGAGATGACCAGCGAGCTGCTGATCTCTGTGCAGCAGTAGCTGAGCCGCAGCTATCTGCCGCACAGAGGTCCGAGGCAAGCAAGCTGGGACATGACCCGCATCAGCCACTCATGTCCAGGCTGCTTGCTGCGGTAGTACCCCGAGCAGGATTCAAATCCCACGTCAAGCCGCGCTATGTCCCTCATTGGTCGCCGCGGCTGGCAGCAAACAATCATTATTATTATTATTATTATTATTAGGTATTTATACAGCGCTATTAGGATACATGGCGCTGTACAAGTTAGAGGGTAGACAAAGACAAGTGGTCGAAGAACGACGACAAATCGACAAAACAATCGTATGGGTACAATAGGGCCAGGGATCCTGTCCGCGAGGGCTCACAGTCTAGAGGGAGTGGGGAGGGAGACAGTAGGAGGGGGAGAGGCGAGATGGTGCAGTGGATTGGGTCTCAGTGTGTGTTGTAGGCTTGTAGGAAGAGGTGGGTCTTCAGGTTTTTCTTGAAGGTTCCAAGGGTAGGGGAGTGTCTGATGTGGTGGGGGAGGGAGTTCCAGAGTCTGCTGGAAGCACGAGAGATGTCTTGTGTGCGGTTGTGGAAGGTGGAAATGCAGGGGGTTGAGAGAAGGAGTTCATGAGAGGAGCGCAAGTTGCGTGAGGGGAGATAGCGGGAGACTAGGTCGGAGATGTAGGGAGGGGACAGGTTGTGTACGGCCTTGTAGGTCAGGGTTAGGGTTTTGAAGCGAGATCGCTGGGGGATGGGGAGCCAGTGGAGGGCTCGGCGGAGGGGGAGGCGGGGGAGTAACAGGGAGATAGGTGGATGAGTCGGGCAGCAGAGTTGAGGATGGTGCGGAGAGGTGCGAGGGAGGTGGCAGAGAGACCGGTGAACAGGAGGTTGCAGTAGTCCAGGCGGGAAATGACGAGGGCATGGACGAGTGTCTTGGCCGTGTTGTGGTCAAGGAAGGAGCGGATGCGGGCAATGTTTTTTAATTGGAGTCGGCAGGAGGTGGCGAGGGATTGGATGTGGGGCTTGAAGGAGAGGGAGGAGTCGAGTAATACCCCGAGGCACTTGGTGTGGGGGAGGGGTGGAGTGTGCAGTCATTGACAGTGATAGATAGGTCGGGGAGCGGGGCGGGGTTGTTCGGGGGAAAGACGATAAATTCGGTCTTGTCCATGTTGAGTTTTAGGAAGCGGGTAGAAAAGAAGGATGCAATGGTGGATAGGCATGGAGGGATTTTGGATAAAAGGGAGGAGATATCAGGGCCAGACAGATAGAGTTGGGTATGGTCAGCGTAGAGGTGGTATTGGAGTCCATGTGACTCAATGAGATTGCCTAGGCCGAGGGTGTAAATGGAGAAGAGTAGTGGTCCCAGGACCACCAGAGAGGGGGTGGGGCGAGGAGGAGGAGTGAGAGTGGGTGACGCTGAATGTCCTGTCCGTTAGGTAGGAGGAGATCCAGGAGAGGGCGAGGTCAGTAATGCCAAGAGACTCAAGAATTTAGAGTAAGAGGGAGTGGTCAACAGTGTCGAAGGCAGCAGAGAGGTCGAGGAGGATGAGGACGGAATAGTGTCGTTTGCTCTTGGCGATCAGAAGGTCGTTTGTGACTTTGGTTAGGGCTGTTTCGGTGGAGTGGTGAGGTCGGAAGCCGGATAGTAGGCGATCAAAGAGAGTACAGGAAGAGAGGTGGGAGGACAGTTCGGAGTAGACGTGTTGTTCAAGAAGTTTAGAGGCAAACGGGAAGAGAGATATGGGGCAATAGTTGGAGACTATTGTGGGGTCAAGGGATGGTTTTTTTAGGATGGGCGTGATTAGGGCATGTTTGAAGGGTGAGGGGAATCAGTAAAGTGGCGAGTATTTGAAAACTGTGCGCCATACAAATCGCGCACCAAGCCGTGCGCTGCTTCTCTGATTGGTCGCTGCCAGCCATGGTGACCAATGAGAGACATGGTGTGTGGTTTGAATGCTGCTTCGCTCATTGGTCGCTGCGGCCCTGGCGCATTGTTTGAATGCCGCTTCGCTCCTTGGTTGCCGTGGCTGGCGGCGACCAATGAGAGACACAGCACGTGGCTTAGTGGGCGGTTTGAATACTGCTTACGTCATTAGTCGCTGTGATATTGGTGTGGAATTTGAACTGCCACTCATAGTGTGACGCAGTTCACTCCTGTTTACAAGGCTATCGGTCAGTGTGACGCAGTTTACTCCTGTCTACAACGCTGTCAGTCAGTGTGATGAACTTCAATCCTGTATACAAGGCTGTCAGTCAGTGTCACACACTTCACTCCTGTCTATAAGGCTGTCAGTCAGTGTGACGAACTTCACTCCTGTCTACAAGGCTGTCAGTCAGTGTGACATACTTCACTCCTGTCTACAAGGCTGTCAGTCAGTGTGACACAGTTCACTCCTGTCTACAAGGTTGTCAGTCAGTGTGACAAACTTCACTCCTGTCTACAAAGCTGTCAGTCAGTGTGACGCACTTCACTCCTGTCTACAAGGCTGTCAGTCAGTGTGACGAACTTCACTCCTGTCTATAAGGCTTTCAGTCAGTGTCACAAACTTTACTCCTGTCTACAATGCTATCAGTCAGTGTGACGCAGTTCACTCCTCTCTACAAGTTGTCAGTGTGACGAACTTCACTCCTGTCTACAAGGCTGTCAGTCAGTGTCACAAACTTCACTCCTGTCTATAAGGCTGTCAGTCAGTGTGACGAACTTCACTCCTGTCTAAAGGCTGTCAGTCAGTGTCACAAACTTCACTCTTGTCTACAAGGCTGTCAGTCAGTGTCACGAACTTTTCTCCTGTCTACAGGGCTGTCAGTTAGTGTGACACAGTTCACTCCTCTATACAAGGCTGTTAGTCACTGTGATGCACTTCACTCCTGTCTACAAGGCAGTCAGTCATTGTGATGCACTTCACTCGTGTCTATAAGGCTGTCAGTCAGTGTGACGCAGTTCACTCCTCTATACAAGGCTGTCAGTCACTGTGACGCACTTCACTCCTGTCTACAAGGCTGTCAGTCAGTGAGACGAACTTCACTCATGTCTATAAGGCTGTCAGTCAGTGTGATGAATTTCACCCCTGTCTAGAAGGCTGTCAGTGTCACGAACGTTACTCATAAACATGCATAGAGAGATGATAAATAAATATAGCATACATAGACGAAAGACACGTAGGTAGATGATAGATTAGGGATGAACAAGTATAATCGTTACTATTCGGTACTCTCCGAATAGTAACGATATTCGGCTACTCGCCGAGTCTCTTGTGATTACTCGGGAGTAGCGAGCAGTCCTTTTACTTTCGCAGTGTATCTATATATACACTGCGAAAGTACACTAAAAGTGAAGAAAAGTTGTTAAAAAAATGAAAAAAAACATCATACTCACCTTCCGACGCCTGCACGGGGACCCAAAAACCTCACCTCCGATGTGCGGAAAGGACCTGCCAGTCTGATAGCCAATTAGATGGCTGGGAGCGATCTGACCAATCAGATGGCCGGACGTCACAAACCATGTGACCACTATCAGCCACCTGTATCTAGGACAAACGATGATCTTGCTAATATTATTAAATGTGTCAACAGTTTCTCAAGAAATCTGGCCAGGGGGAATAGAAGGGAGTCCGTTTATGCTACAATGGGTCACCCTGGGGAATTAGTTAAATTTTTGTGAATTTTAGGGAGTGCGTAAATCACTGGAGTGATGGGGCTCTTTTTTATTAGACAGTCAATTGTGCCCTCTTCTAGGTGTTTTAGGACTAATGTTTTAATCTTTCCAGTCAAGTTGGGGGCCGCATCTCTAAGCACAAGTCTACCATTAGGACTAAAAACTTGCTGTTATATTGGTATGTTGAAAAAACGGGAATCATATTGGATTCATGAACTGAACACCCTTACACCAAAAGGGTTGAATAGAGAGTATGATCTCCATTCATTCTAAGTTCCATGACAAGGTATTATTCAGATTCTCAAATATATCTGTTGCTATAATAAAACCTGTACTGGTGGGTTTACACGTCGCGATATCGGTGTCCAACTACGACCCAACTCCGACCAAAAGTCACGTGGTTCGGGCGTTGGAGCCGATATCGTTCCTGCATTGTACGGTCTGAACATCCGATACGATGCAGGAACGATGCCAAACCGATATCGGGGGTCGAATGAGCATGCTATTCAACCGCCCAATATCGGATGCCAGTTGTAGCCGCATCGTCCCGTCTGACAGCCCAACTCCGATGTGTACTACCACATCACCCATTCACTCCCATGTTAAATGGTTGCTCCTGGGTTGGGGGGCGTACACATCGTCGGGACGTTGTATCCCGATATCGGGCTGTCTAAACCGGCGATGCGATGGTGGGAAAAGCGCGCTCAAAAAGCGCGCTCTCGCGTCGTTGGCTACGATATCGGCCCGATATCGCGACGTGTAAACCCACCATCCTATTCATTATAAATTGCCTTGTTGGTAACATGTTATCTGAGATATTCACATTGTAATTACTCTCCTTCATTGACCTGACCATTTTGAATTAATAATTGTTTGTTCTGTTCTTATCTTAGGACCGAATGTGAACCCTGATCCTCCTCCTTGAAAGTCTTGCCAGGCTCCCACTCCTATCCTGGACTTAACTATACTAAGCACTTCTCAAGTTTTCATTCTCTATCTCTGCCCATTTATATTCCCACTACTATTCTAACAATCTTAAAAAATCTCTTCTTCAGAAGTTTTCCCTCTTACTTTTATCCCAACCCATCATCTATTATCTTGTGGTCCTTTCTTTTTACCTATTCTTGGTAGCTCTTATTCTTTTATATTGTCTTCCCCAGTCAATACTCTTTAACCTGCAATTCTTGCAGCCCAACTACTTGTTTCAGCTCTTCCTCGCTGCTTCTGCAGCATTCACACCAATACAAACATTTATGCCATTTACGTTCTTACAGCAGCGCAGGTGCAGTACCACCGCCATGATGTCAGCGTGACTTACGCGATTAGCATGACTTACGTGATTTGCGTAAGCACATGATATCCTTATTAAGCATTTACGCTATTTACATTTTCACAACGGCACATGCGCATACCGCATGACGCCTCTTCTGCACACGTCCCCACAACAGATGCTCTGATTGGATGACTGGGTTGTCATAAACCAGGCATCCATGACACACCCTAGCTTTCCATACAGTGGTAGACACCATGTTTTCCTGACACATCCAGAGTACTAGGTAATTGCCTCATATTTCTAAGGCTAGTTTCACACTGCAGTTTTTTCCTGATCATGTTCCATCCAGTTTGTGTGACAAAACCAGGAGTGTCTCCAAAAGTCAGAACAGGTGTTAATCTTTCAATTATACTTTTTATCTGCAAGTTCCTGTCCTGGTTTTGGCACAAAAACCAGATGGAACCTGACCAGGGAAAAAACTGCAGTGTGAAACCAGCCTTAACTCTATTTAAGGCGGCCGTCACACGCTGAGATATCGTGCAAGATATCGTAGACGATGTTAAATTTGCATATCGTGCGAACGACGCGCAAAATCGCTCATCACGACGCTACACCCACAGACATCGCTCAGACGATTCCCCGATCCACCCATCCAGCGATCGTCTGAGAGATGCAGTTATCAGCAGTGGACATCGTTCAGCTAAAGTCACACAGAAATCTCCTAAACGATGTGGGAGCAAATGTGGGCGTTATCGGAGCCGATAGGCGTGGTACATGGGCTCCAAGCTGCGCCCCTCACTACACCATTGGTGCTCAGTACTGCGTCCTCATTGGGTCAGATGTCCTTTGAAACATGGCGGCCTCATCCCCACAATGTCCTGTGATATTGATCGTAATGTATATGTGTGCTGTAGCACATAACTAAATTGCAATGGGCAAAACGTACAGCCGCGTTATGTGTGCCGCGCCCGCCAACATTGTGTGGGTATATGACAAGGTGGACACTATATAGCAGGGTCGGGGACCACGCAGAATCGATTATCAAGTTGACGCAATTGGGTGCACAGTTCGGAGATATTGTGCAGCCGACGCCTATGTGTGGTGCTGAAGACAGCGCTTTCAAAATGGCGCCCTGTGAGGGCAGCCAATGGCAACGCATCATCTTCCACCAATGCGAGCTAGTGGTGAAGCAGCCAATCCGAAACCATTTCGTTGCACGAATCACCACTGAGGAGGTCAGGCAATAGGAAACTCCTGACACGCCTACGTGATGGATTTTGCCATCGCTGAAATCACACGTTTCGTCTGATGTCGGGAATTTACACGTGTCGATTGTGCGTAGTTAATTGGGCGATATCGTCAGATCTGAGAACCGAACCTCAGATCACGATTTAGAGATTTGATCAGATATCGCTCGTCGTATCTGGCCGTCACACGCACAGACATCGCTTACGCGATGTTTAATCTGCCGCTTTCAAGCGATATCTTGCACGATATCTCAGCGTGTGACGGCCGCCTAACAGCTTTTAGTATGAGCTTTGCAAATTTATTCTGTGGCCTGTTTCACATCTAAGAAAGGCCATGTTCACACACATGCGTTTTTTTGACCATCTCTGCGTTTTTGGGCTGTTAAAAAAAACGCAGGTGCGTTAACGCAGGGTACATTTGAGTGTAGCTGCGTTTTTCAGCTCCATTTGCGTTTTTTACCCCTAGTCCAAAAAACGCTGCATGCAGCGTTTTTGGGTGCTGTAAAAAACGCATGTGCGTTTTTCCAAAAACGCATGCGTTTTTTTAACATTGGGCCCTATGGGAAACGCATGCAAAAACGCATGGTACATTAGTACCTTTTAGTGCCATTCAAAAATGCATGCGTTTCCCATAGGGGCCCATGTTTTAGCGGTAAAAACGCCTTAAAACGCAAATTTAGCAAAACGCACACCTTTGCCTATGTTCACAAACAATTTGCGTTTTTTTTAGCACTCTTAAAAGCACTTGCGTTTTTTTAAGAGTGCTAAAAAATGTCCCTTGTGTGTCTGAAAGGATTTGCCACGTTTTTGGACTTAGTCATTTTTTCACCAAAAACGCAGGCAAAAACGCAAGCGTTAACGCAGGGTGCATAAATGTGCCTTTTAAAAACGCATGTGTTTCCCATAGGGCCCCCATGTTAAAAAAACGCATGTGCGTTTTTTCAAAAACGCATGCGTTTTTTTTTAACATGGGCCCCTATGGGAAACGCATGCGTTTTTGAATGGCACTAAAAGGTACTAATGTACCATGCGTTTTTGCATGCGTTTCCCATAGGGCCCCATGTTAAAAAAACGCATGCGTTTTTGGAAAAACGCACATGCGTTTTTTTACAGCACCCAAAAATGCTGCATGCAGCGTTTTTTGGACTAGGGGTAAAAAACGCAAATGGAGCTGAAAAACGCAGCTACACTCAAATGTACCCTGCGTTAACGCACCTGCGTTTTTTTTAACAGCCCAAAAACGCAGAGAGGGTCAAAAAAACGCATGTGTGTGAACATGGCCATTGATTGCTCACATATTTAGGTCCCACCACATACAGTGCTTTAGTAATGGTACTGTCACACACAAGCATATCGTTAAAGATATCCTTGTGTGTGACAACGCACTAATGATGTTGGAATGATCACTGTCACGTGATGATTCTAAGTATATTGTTAACGATATCCCAGTGTGTAACGGCACCATAAGTGTCCATTTCTTTTCATCCCAATTAACTCTTCTTGCTTCCCTGGTCTCTCAATTTCTGTGATCAATTTAGTCATTCACTTCACCTATCAGTCTATGTGGTTGTCATTTACATACTTAAAGGGAACCAACCACCCCAAATGACCCCCCCGGACTGTTAATATGTGTCCCTACACCCAGCACACACATTTGGGGCAATCGTTTTTGCTAAAAAAAACTGTTTAGTAGAAGCTAAGATATAGCTTTATAAAGTTTAAAAAATCTTGCCGACTGGGCGTTAGCTAGCTTGTCCTCCTGCCGAGTGCATCTGCCCGTCAGCCTCCTCTCCCCCCTCATTTCAGTAAAGCCCTACCCTTTAAGCCTCGTCACAGGCTGGTGCACGGACTCTCATGGCCGTGCACACGTCATCAGCTACAGCCACTTGGTACTATAAGGTGCAATATTGTGTTACCCTGAGCGTGTAATTATCTCTATGTGGTTCATATCTGGATTCATCCACAAAAATACTTCATTTTTAACGGTGTACTGTCTGTTACTTTATATATTCAATAAAGTGGTAATTTTATGAAACATCAACTCCCTAGTGCTTGCACTTATTTTGTAGATTGATGGAGTGTTTCCTATATAGTCCATTAAAACGTGCCCTTATAGTGGACGTTTTGTAACCATGAAACTGATTAATTTGCTATGGCATGATATTGTTTTGAAGCTTTTGTTAATCATTGTTACTGTGTTTTTCACAGCTTGTTCAAAACATATGGACTACCGGGCCCGTGATACAACATAGCGCCTACAAATCAACGAGGTGTTTGGTGGTGAAACCAAAGTGATTTTAACGGATGATAAGGGAAATTGTTCCACTCACATTGATAAATTGAAACAACTGATGCACAGACGGGTCCGCTTATGGTGGAATAAGGCCTTTCTAGAAAATTACATACAGAAAGGACTCATACCACGGGGGTTGAGGATTCAAGTATTTCCCTCATTTGATATCCAGGATGAATGGTTTAAAAGAAGTTGGGAGGAGCTATCTAACAACTGCTCATGGGGCTTCATGGAACTTCTATGCAAACTTAACGGTCAAAATATAGTGGACATAGAGAAAGAAATTGATGTGATACAGGGCATGCTTAAAAACGAGGCTTCTCCAGAAGTGATGGAAAAGATCAATAAAGAACTTGATCAAGAAATGAATAAATGGGAAAAAGAAATTAAAGTAATCAAAACAAAAAAATTCAAAAGAGACCAAACTGATCGTTTAAATAATCAAGTTTATAAATGGAGAAAAGGCAAGCCCAGAAAAGAGCAATCAAGAACTAATTCTATAGTCTCAATAGTCTCCACGGAGGGGTCCAAAGCTGGAGGTAGTGGAGCCAAAATAGATGATTCTGCACAGAAAAAGACAGTTAATAAAAACAATAAAAGAAAAAACATCTCCCCAGTGGGTCAAAAAGATAGCAAACGTAAATCCAACCAACTTGAGGTAATTAACTTGTCTACTCACAATCTCTCTGATACACAGATACAAGTTCTGCAATTAGGTTTAAACTTTGTCCCTAAAAATTGTTTTGATTATTTCACAGCTGTAAAAGGCCTGAATTTGTTTGCCAGAAAAATGATTTAAAAAAAACTACATGATAAAAGACAGGTGGATGATATCGATCCCACGCTCCGGGAGATTGAGACTTTGGAAAATCTGGAAGACCTGGGGGATGAAATTTCCAACCCTCCAGGTATGTATCCCTCAAATTTGGCTCCCAAATCCACCACATTTCCTCCCTTAGCATTAAGCCCTCAAGTTGAGATCTTTACCAGGTTGGTCACCGACGATTTTGGTAGGATCTCAAGATATGAGGGCAAGGATAATTTAACATACAAACAAAGAGAAGCGCTAATGGTACCTTTACACGCCGCGACGGCAGGCTGGATACATCGCGCTACTTCACGTGCATGAGCACGCTCAAACGGCTACAAACGGTGAACGCATCTCCTTTACACGCCGCGACAAGGTGCGCTACGCCACGCTACATCTATAGCTAGCTACATCGCCGGGTGTCTCAAGTAGCCAGCTGTAGCTTAGCGTACCCGCTTCACACGCCGCCACCACAGGGTGAGTGGGAGCAACAAAGGCAGGACGTAAAACACAATAGGCGTGCCACAGTCCTGTACGCCGCGCCCAAACCACAACCATTGGCCAACACTACGGAGTTGTGATTGGGCACGACGGAAGGGGCGGATGGCCGAGACGTGACGTACCAGTGAGGGGAGTGAAGCACGGAATAAGCGGTTGTGACATGGCGGAGTGTGGCGAATGCATCTAAACCGATGGTAAAGCGTCACCCAGGAGCGGTGGCAAGTCATCTACCCAGTGTGCATAAAAGTAGCGGTGCCGGGGCTATGTGTACGTAGTACAAGTGTTTGCCCTGTCACGCACGATCAGCGCTTGTGACAGCGGCGTGTGTAGATAGCGGCGAGGTGCGTTTCTGCGACACACATGAGCGGCTTACAACACACAGTATGTGCGTTCTCTGTGTACACTGTATGTATCTATCTCTGGCAACAGATGTGAATGTAGTGGAACTGCTCCGTAGCAAACCTGTGAAAGATCTGTGTGACAGTGTATTAGAAAACACCTGAGAAGAATATGTCCTGCATCAATGTGCTGTCTGCAGGTGACCCTCTGCCTAGAACAAAATAAAGGCTCATGTACGCACAATGGCCACAAACACTGTTAGGCTGGGGTCACACATAGAAATCCGTTTTTGGAAGTGATTTTCATCACCAATCCGTTTTTTATAGGGTGCTTTTTGAGCCTCCTGCACTCCTGTACGTTTTTGGGACTTAGTCATTTTTTCATGAAAAACGCATATGCGTTAACGCATGCATTAACGCAGATGCCTATATGTGCTATGCGTTAACGCATGCGTTTCCCATAGGGCCCCATGTTAAAAAAACGCATGCGTTAACGCATGCGTTTTTTAACTGATGCCAAAAACGCTGCTTACTGCGTTTTTGGCTCAAAAACGGACAGGGCAATGTTTTGAGCTGCAGAGAAAAACGGACAGGGTGTTTATTACACCCAATCCGTTTTTCTGTCAGTTTTTGGACTTAGAAAAAAAAAATGAGAAAACTGAAGCCAAAAACGGACTAAAGGCTCATGTGGAACCCCAGCCTTAGCCAAAAGACTGGGAAAAAAACATGGCTACCCACACATATTGTCTGCACAATCCCAGCCAATAGGTGGCTATGACATCCCAGGCCCCCCACCATAAACTTCATCACATTTCCCTCCTCCACCAAGTAAACAGGCTCACACATTTGTTTGGATCCAAAAAAGTATTTAATAAATCAAAATCATTCATCGTGATCTTGGATTACAAATTGTAACCAAAAATACATCCAAATAAAAACAACAAATAAAGTGCATGTCACAATCTGCCAACACATTGCAGAGAGAGCAAATTGAACCCACATTGGAACCTGTGGAGCATCAAAAAAAAAATCAAACAACATAAACTAACTAACTAACTAACTAAACATCATGCACATTAGGAAAAAAAAAAAAAATAAATAATTGCTGAACACAAAAGAAAAGGGGTGCAGCCACCCTGCTGTCACCTCCATTGCAAAGTTAAATAAACCTCCCAGAACCAGCCAAACTACATGGCCTGGTCCTGCCAGCTCACTGCACCAGACCCATTGAAGTAGGTGCAGTAAGCGTCCCTACTGTCCCTGGCCTCCTGCCGAGTGCGGCCATGGCTCTGCGGCTGGAGTGGCACAATCACATGGCCCTCATCATGCCAAGACCCTGGACGGAGCTCCCCTGTTGTAGCGTCTGCATGATCTACATAACCTCCTGGCGTGTATGATGGCCTATCCCTACGACGCAGGAAGTTATGCAGCACACAGCAGGCCACCACTACCGCGTCAATAGACTCCGGTTTCATATGCATAGCCATATGAAAAATCCGGAATCTATTCGCCATTATCCCAAACGCATTTTCAACTACACGACGGGCCCGGGATAGCCGGTAGTTGAAAATGCGTCTCTCAGAAGTAAGGGCCCTCTGTGGATATGGCCGCAGTAGGTGCTCCTGAAGTGGGAATGCTTCATCCGCCACAAACGCAAAGTTGAGATGTTCGGTCGTGTGGTCATTTGAGGGTAAGTTTAGCCCACCATTCCCTAGTAGTGTTGCCAAGGAGCTTCGGGCAAACACACCCCCATCTGAGTTGCGACCGTTCATTCCAACATCCACGTAGAGGAACTCATAGTTGGCATCTACTACAGTCATGAGGATTATACTACAATACCCTTTGTAATTGAAAAACAAAGAGCCAGAGTTGGCAGGTTTGGTAATCCTCACGTGCTTACCATCCAATGCCCCGCCACAGTTGGGGAAGTTCCACCGGGTTTCAAACCCTCGGGCTACTTCCAGCCATTCTGCGGCTGTTTCTGGCATTTTCATGTAGGCTGGCTGCAGAGCTCTCCAGATGGCCCAACACGTTTCAGGGATCAGGCGGCTCAGCAGGGGCAGGGAGACACGTGACATGTATGTGAGTGATGTCATGGACTGCCCTGTAGCCAGGAACCGCAAAGTGATCGCCAACCGCTCAGCAGGTGATACTGATGGGCGCATTATAGTGTCCTGACGCGCTATCATTGGCCCTACACGCTCCAATAGGAAGGTGAAACAGTCCTCGGGCATACGGAGATAGTTTCGGTAATCATCAGGACAGTTAATCTCCAGCTCCCGCAACAGCTGCATGTGGCCCCGGGTTTCCCCCCTGAGAAGCCAATCACGGGTCCACAACCGCCGCTGTCTGCGCCTCATCAACCTTTTATACCGATCCTGATACCACATTTGCTCTTCCACCAACGCAAGAGCCACGATAACATTGCGGTCATGGATATTCTGCATCCTCAATATCAGCACCTGTAGATGAGAAACCACAACATGAGTACATAGAACAATATGTGCCAGTGTCAGCAGGTTCAGCAAGGCACACCTATTTTTGAGGACACACTATAGCCAACTGGAGGGGAACTTGCGTCAGGCCCCGAAACACATCCCTGAAGCCAGGAAAGGCAAACACCCAGTAGTCACCCCAAACAAAATGGAAGACGCCCAATGATAATGGCCTCCTCTACATCAACTTCTATGGGAGTTTGTCAAAGTAAAACATCTGCACCTAGGTGAGTTAGAAAGGGACATGTGTCATCAATAATGTATGATAACAAATTTGCAGATGCCATTACACAGACCATAATGAAAATGTGGCCATTTACTAATCTGGGAGGTAAAACACACAATACGTACCCCGATAGGCTGGTCAAGTAAGCTTACAAGAAGCCAACAACTGAGCACATGAGTGAGGTTGGGTACCCATGGTTACATATGTTTTTGCTGGTGGCATTTGTCCGAAACATCTATGTTATGTCTTGAGTGCCACACCTCCAAGCCATGTCTCATCCTATCCCCGTTCGACCCAGTTTCCATTGGCCACAACCAGTATGCAGACATTGATCCAGGTGACAGGAGTAACACATTTCTGTCTACAGTCCTGCAGCCAATCTCCTGTATGGTGTCTGGAAACAAACACAGCAATGTATATGTTCAAATATTCATAAGCACCAAACCAAATGCCTACTCCAAGTCCACACAGTACACTATATCTTCCCCAGCAATACAGACCCCTATACACTACGCTAAAACAGTGTCCTGCGGCCGCAAATAACAACAACATATGCACCCACACCCCGCCATTTCCATGTGTGTCCACAGATACTTACTTAATGGGTCTGGCCAGCAAGCGTAATGTTTGCCGGCATGCGGACCTTTTAAAGGGCCGGCAACCTATCACGATTCAGCGATCTCTACCAATTAGCGGACGTTAATTGCGGCCCCAGGTGTCCCATTACGCTGTGCGTCATTGTGTCCGTTGTGATTGGTTTAGCGGACTATAAAGGCAGGCCAATGGCCACTACACCTTGTCCAGAGGTCCATGTGCATTGAGCTACTAGTGTCCTGCCTATCTTCTGCTGCTCTGACGGTAAGCCTCTTTAGCGGTTTCTATGAAAGTGCACGGGACGCTGATGCTTGTATTGGCGGCCGCTTAGGCATTGTGTGTATGGGCATCTTTGATACGGCCTTTAATTGTGGCCCTCTAATTAGACAGATGGGTCAGTTTTTCTAGTGTATGGTAATAGCCAGGTATAGCCTCAACTGGTATTGTGTGCGTATACATTTGGCCTTTGATGTAATTTGTGAGTCAAACATATAAAATAGATATTTAGAACTGTCAGGCACATCGGCATTTGATGCCTGCAATTATTGGTCCCTTCATTGCTGGGATTCTTGTTACCTCTGTTACAATTGTAGTCCCATGGATGGCCACACAACTACATGATGATGTGTTTGCACATTACATGTAGTATGTGCAGTCTTGGCACAAACCACGCCCTCCTTTGTCATCTGCTTAATGTTATCCATTTTGCTCATTACAAAGGTAGTAGCTACCACACAATGTCTTTGCTCACATGTTGGCCTACAGGTTGGTACGCACACACCGTCTCCAGGTGTTGTTTTCATATGGACAGTGGGGTCTTACATCAGGTTTCACACATGTTTAGGGGGCCACAGAGTACCTGACATGTGTAATTGTGTCACATATGTCTTTTACTTTGGACCGGTGTGACATTGTGCAAATGCCACACATAGGCCAAGTTGTAATAACAGTTATTGCTGCCTATAATGTACATATGAGAACCTTATGAGCATGTAAATAATGTTCACAAGGTTTTGACAGATCGATATGGCTTGTGTCGTGACGGTCTGGATTGGCTGTGTTTTGTCTTCCCCAGATGCCGAGGTGTACTGTGGAATTTGAAACCCAGCTTCTCACGGAGTATCAGCGGCACGAATGTTTGTGGCGCAGCTCGCTGCCTCAATATAAAAACCAGGCAGCGAGGTCCGAGGCCTACAGGACTCTTGTGGCTCTAGCCAATCGCTTGGAGTCAAGGGTAGGCAAGAGTTGGGACCAGCATGCGGTGGCCTTAAAAATCAAAAACATGCGGCAGTCGTTCATGCGGGCTCACAATGACTACCTGCGCCGTCGCTCAGGAGCTGGAGCTGAGGAGGTACCATCACCTACCCTATGGTACTATCCCCTCTTCACCTTCATCCTGAGCGAGGGGAGCTCGCGTCGAACGACCACCAACCGCCCCGTTGCTGCGTCCCATGTAGGCCCGGATGAATCACCATCTGCGCCACAGGAGGTGGGTAATCGTGTTACAGTGTTGCCCCACAATGTTGCCTTCACATGTGTGGTTTGGCCAAACCAGAACTAGCACACTTTTGACACATTTTCGGCCTTGGTGTGGGAAACCTTTTTCTGTCTGTGAATCTGGCCTCCTTCCATGATTGTGGATTATATGAATTTTACGCAGAGAGCCGCATTCCAAAATAGCATTTTCACCAAATATGGGTACCGGAAAAATGACATGTCTAATGTTGTTAAAATTCTTATTGGATGAAAATGAAAGAGGCACATAGTGCCATCTACTAAATCTTGCTGCCACACATGTGTGTTGGCTCTGGTGCAAGTGGGTTTTAGTTCTTTGAAGGTTTGATGGTTTGACATCATATTAGTATTACAAATGGGAAGGTGCCCAACTTCTGTGTTTGGCCAGCCCAGCCCCCTGTATCAAGGTGTTGTGGTGACATGTACTCATTGGGTTACGGCTCTCTGACTGACACCAAAATCTGTATTGTGCTGAGTACCGGGAATCGTAGAGGTGAGTGTCCAGGCGCAATACAGGTTTTGTTGTTGTAAAAGTTTGGTGGGTTGCTGTTTGTAGATTCCTTCCATATATTTAGTTAGTGCCTTTACTTTAGTGGGAGTGGTATATTGTGTCCTGTGTCCATGGTAGGGTGTGGTCCTTGCCGTCACTAATGTTTTCTTTTGTTTCCTCTCCCCCCCACAGGCCCCAGAAGAGGACGGCTCCATTGCGGAGCATTCTGTCGCTGATGATGCTCAGCCCATGACATCTGGGGCTGAGCAGGAGGGCGGGGCGAGTGATGTGGGTCCGGGCCCAGGGCCCAGCTCCAGGATCCGTCGTCGCCGACGTCCTGCACCACCAGAGACGGAGCTGGGCACCTGGGCCCGACGCGTGCTGTTGGATGAACAGCGGACCCACATCGACAGCAACGCCCTCTACATGAGCGACAGAATGCGAGGGATGGAGCCGCTCCAGAAAAAGATCCTTCTGAGGGTCTTCAACAATGCCGCTGATGCTGCCGATGATGGGGCCCTTCAATGGGGCTGCCACGTCCCCCCCCCCATGCAACACACCTTGTGGCCCCTTTCCCCATCTGCCCCATCTCGGCCCGTGAGAAGACCGGCCCCGCCACAGTCACCCCATCCCCCCTCAACACGTGCTCGTCGAACCAGACGTTCTCAGGCAGGTCGGGGCTGCCGTCAGAGGAGGGGGGATGCGGCATTGTCAGAGCCGACAGAGGATGATGAAGTTGGACACTAGTAGCCAATGCACCCAATTGGCACTCTGGACTATTTCATGTGGAGGCACCTTTTTGTTTTTGCCTTATGTTTTTGTTCGACTTTTAAGCAGAATTGCTTCTTATGATTTGTGTTTGAGTTCCAAAATCTTATGTTATTAAATATTTGAACAAACTCAATTGTGTTTTTCTTTTGGGTTATGGCTTGGGGGGGCAGCCTGGGTGAATGGTGTTGTTCACAATATAGTTTGGGCCAAGACACCCAATATGGGCCAATGTCCTCAGTGTAGGACGACCATAGGTTCCTTTGTACTGTGGTACGACATTGACAAAGAGCTGTAGTAATGTGTGTGAGATATTAACCTGTAGAACATTTGCCCCCCCCATATTCTTGTTGTGACATGAGTGAGGCAAAGTAAAACTTACAAAGACATTTTATTTGCTACATACATGTGTGGAAGTCATTTGCCACAAAACACAGAATGCAGCTTTCTGATAGGTGTAGCCATCCCACACTCCTGATGGTCCCAATGTGGGACAGGATAGGTCCATGAGGTAAAGGGCTGGTTAATCCACACTCCTGATGGTCCCAATGTGGGACAGGATAGGTCCATGAGGTAAAGGGCTGGTTAATCCACACTCCTGATGGTCCCAATGTGGGACAGGATAGGTCCATGAGGTAAAGGGCTGGTTAATCCACACTCCTGATGGTCCCAATGTGGGACAGGATAGGTCCATGAGGTAAAGGGCTGGTTAATCCACACTCCTGATGGTCCCAATGTGGGACAGGATAGGTCCATGAGGTAAAGGGCTGGTTAATCCACACTCCTGATGGTCCCAATGTGGGACAGGATAGGTCCATGAGGTAAAGGGCTGGTTAATCCACACTCCTGATGGTCCCAATGTGGGACAGGATAGGTGCAAGGGCCAAAGCCCTGGCCATCCCACAATCCCCCTTTTGTGATAGTGGAACACTATAAGAAAAGAGCCCAACGGGGGCCAAAAATAACAAAAAATAACATCCACATCAAAAGCCTAACAGGCAACGTCTGTAAGTTCAAGGTCCAACTAGGACAACACATTTGGGGGTCAGGGGGGCTAATTTGTTTACGGGGGGTTCCATCTTAATGTTGGCCATCTTGATGGTTCAGGACGGTATCTACCATGTTAGATAGGCGGGTAAGGTCCTGTATTCCCCGGTGTAGGGCCCGTTGCAGTCGGTGGGCAAACTGGTGGTGAGCCCTCACGACGTCCTCCATGGTGGGTACACCTGTATTGTGTGTGGGGAAAAAACATCATTACTTCAGAATCCTACCTCTGGTGTTTGTGTCAGGTTCACACAAGCAATATTGTCCTTACCCTCGGGCGCAACATCATCCTGACTATCAGGGGGTGATGGGGAGGCACTGACACTCCAGCCGGCAGCTCCAGCACGTTCTCCATCTGCAAGAGTGTGTGAAGGACATTATGTCAGAAATGCCTAGCTTTTCCATTTCCCAAGTAACAACAACAATGCTTACAGTGTTCGGCCCCTCTAATCAAACTGAAATCACTTACCGCCATAAACATCCAACGCAGCTGCATTTGGGGGTTGGCCAACAGCATCAGGTTGGCGACCAGGCGAGCCCACCTCTGCCTCCACCAACGCAGGCTCAGCAGGGTCCTCCTCCTCCTCATGCCCTGGTGAGGGGCTATTCCCTGGTGGGGATGGTGGCCCAGCTGGCTGTTGCCCCGGTGGTGTGTGGGCTCCAGCTGCCTCTTGTGGCGGTGGTGTGTGTGGCCCAGCTGCCTCTTGCGGCGGTGGGGTTGGTGGGCCACCTGCAGCCAGTTGTGGGGGAGCCTCATCGGCTGACACTTCCGCATCTGCAGATTATGAAACAATAATTGATGTGTCAGCATACTGTTTAGGCTCTGAGATGTATTGACAGTTCAATATTTGTGATATGTGTTTGGTGTTTTTCATATATGGGATGATCTCATGTATTCTGTATGGCGTAGGTATGTGGCATGAGTGTGTTAATTGGTTGGAGGGCATGTAACACTGTAGAGTAATCTTGGGTGGCACATGAACATTATTTTTAGGCAGATGTGTAGTCAGTCTATCTATAATGTGCGGCCTATATTGTCCCCCATTGCATGTCTGCCGGTGTCCCTCTCACTATACCTAGGATGTGTGTCAACGAATTTTTATGTTTTTGTTGTGCTTACATACAATACAAATCATGTGTGGCCCTCTGAAGTACTCACCACGCAGCCTGGCAATCCTGCCACGGATATCGAGTATGCGGCCTGGGCATTTGTGCTTCAGGTCCGCTATCTTCTTCTGGACGGCTTTAGCGGTCCTCTGCACCCCCAGTTGGTTGAGCAGAGCCCGCTGAATCCGCCGAATAGTGGAGCGATTGCGCAGCCTAGGGTGACGGTGGTGCCGATTACCCCAGTAATCATACCGGTCACAGTGGTCAATTAAGATGATGAGCTCTGCCATCCCCCACGTAGCAGCGCGGTGAACGGCCGCCATGACTGCAATGGTGTGTGCAGAGGAGGGGCTGGCACCTTTGAGGCAGAGTGAAAACGAAACTATCGTAATTACGTCATTACGGCCACGTTCCGGGTCACGCACCCTTTGAACTAGTCCTACGCGCAGTGACACGGGCGAAGCACTTCTGCGGCACCTACTGTACAACACCCACAGAGCGATGCGTACAGCAAGCCTGTGCGCTGTGTACTGACTACTCGACTTCAATGCGGTGTCTGTATACGTGCATCAGTGTTTCAGTTGCGCGCAGACACTTAAGGGACACTTTTATGCGGCATCTGCAGTTCAATAAAAAGGCAGGCCGGTCCGTAACACATTGTTCACCGCTGTGTCCAGCATTATTCATTATGTGTTCACAGGATGTGCACACTGTATATGAGAATCATGGGCCATTTGGTTTGTTTTCCCGTAAGTTGTGGGCCGCGTAATTGTACTAAGGTATGATCGTGCATACGGCGCGTATGTGTAGTGCTGAAGGGACAGCTCATCCAAGATGGAGGCCTGTGCGCCAAGGGCCAATCGGCACGCAGAGGCTTCCACCAATGATCGCACATGGGGCGCGGTAAGACGGAGCCGAGGTGACGCCTTAGCTACATTGCAGCTACAGCGCAGGGTGTCCAGAGTTCCCTTCCGTTGCTTCTTTACACGCCGATACAGCTCGCTACCATCGGCGATATAGCCATCTGTTTTCGAGCAGAGCCCATAAACAGATGTATCTGTCGCCGGCTGTAGCGTCGCGTCTTCAGACGCCGCTACGACGGGCTACATTGACGCTACAAGCTACATTTGTAGCCTGTAGCGGGATGTATCCAGCCTGCCGTCGCGGCGTGTAAAGGTACCATAAGGGAATTAAAAGCCCTTGACGACATTGTAATCAGAAATGCAGACAAGGGAGGAAATGTGGTGGTTTGGCCTAAAAAGCAATACGAAAAAGAGGTATATAAACAACTCAATGATGGTGTTACGTATCATAAATTGTCATGTAACCCTACGATGATGTATATTGCTGAGCTCCAGGATATATTACAGAGAGCCTTTGACAATGGGGTAATATCAAAAAAATTAATGAATGGGCTGTTGGTAGTAAACCCTAAGATGCCAACATTATATTTAATTCCAAAAGTCCATAAAGATATTTTAAATCCACCGGGTCGCCCCATTGTCTCGGGCCTAGGTGGATTATGTGAACCTCCCTGCAAGTTCGTGGAATTTTATTTAAAACAACTAGTAGTCGACTTGCCATCGTACGTGCGAGATACCACTGATATACTTACAAAAACTGAAGGACTAATAATTTCTGAAGACATGTGGCTGGTAACAGCTGATGTCGAGTCTTTATATACTTGTATCTCGCACGGCGATGGCATGAGGGCTTCTTTCTTGGAATGACCAGTTGGGACCCTTGTTTGTGTGCGTTGATATTAGAACTGTTGGAGTTCGTCCTCACCCACAATGCCTTCGTCTTTGGCGACCGCTTCTATCTGCAGAGACAAGGAACAGCAATGGGGGCGGCTTGTGCCCCATCTTACACCAATTTGTTTGTAGGCGGATGGGAGCGGTCGCTATTTCAGACTGGAGGCATTGTAGGTGCGGATAAAGTCCCCTGTTGGTATCGATATATTGACAACCTGCTCTTTGTTTGGCAGGGGTCAAGAGAAGACCTAGAAATATTTATGGAGACTTTAAATAAAAACGACCTAAACATAAGATTGACATATCAGGCACACAGGAAAAAGATAACATTTTTGGATGTAGCAATGGAAGTGGGAGAAAGTGGGATAATTCAAACGGATGTATTCCGTAAGGCCACAGCGGTCAACTCCCTGCTACATGCCACGTCAGCACATGTACCTAGTACAGTAAAGGGGATCCCAACTGGTCAATTCCTGAGATTGAGGCGCATTTGCTCAAGCGACGATAAGTTCGAAATACAGGCCCGTGACATGCGAGAGAGGTTCGAAACAAGGGGGTTCAGCAATAGAAGTATAAACCAAGCGTACATGAGAGCCAAAAAAAACGACTAGAGAACATTTACTATTTAAACCAAAGATGCCAAGGTCTCAAAATCCAGGAGTGGTGAGATTCATCTCCACTTACAACGCACAATGGCCCAAAATCAGGGAGGTGCTGTGTAAACATTGGTCTGTTCTTCTAACAGATCCGATTTTGCAAAAATATCTACCAGAGAGACCAATGATTACCGCACGCAGAGGTAGAAACTTGAAGGATATTCTATCTAGCAGTCACTACATTCAGGGAAAAAATACATTTTTAGGTAACGCAAAAAGACCATTAAAGGGATGTTACCCGTGTGGTGACTGTCTAGCTTGTACACAGGGGAATATAAAACGTGCTTTTGAGTTTCATGCCTCGAATGGTAGAAAAATACACAGGATCAACAAATACATCACCTGCAGCACGACACACGTGATCTATTACGCGACTTGTCCCTGTGGGAAGATCTATATCGGCCTGACCACGAGACAGTTGCGTGTAAGGATCCGTGAACACGTGCGGGACATTATGGGTGCTGGCCAAGTTGATGATATTAAATTTTTAAAAACCCTTCCCAAACATTTCAGATTCTTTCATGGATGTGATCCAGTTGGATTGGTAGTAAAAGGGATAGACCAAGTGCAGGGTGGAATCAGAGGAGGAGATTTGGCCAAAACACTTGCACAAGTTGAGTGCAAGTGGATTGTGGAACTAGACACTATGGCCCCCAAGGGGTTAAACGAAAAATTGAGTTTTTCCCCTTTTCTATAATAAGCGTGACCCTAATGTGCATTAGATTGTTGCAATAAAACTAAAAAAGTTAAAAAAAATATTGGAACGTGTTTTCCTCTTGTCATCATTTGTCTGTGTGATTTTAACTCTATTTCATATTATTGTAGTTATCCGAATAGGAGAACTTATTCATAAATGAAGTTAATGAGCTGCTGTTGTGAAACTGTCGAACAAAAGGAAAATATATAAGCTGGAAGACAGGAATAATGAGAAAAATCTTGTTTAAGTGGCCGGACGGCATTATGGCAATGAACAGATGAACTGGTTGTTCTTCATGTGGTGACTTTGTTTGTAATTATGATATGTGTTCCACTCATGTAAATAAGTAGAGATGACATGCTGTTTTTAGATATGTGATTGTTGCTGGTTTAGGGGGTGTTTACTGTGTAAACCTTTATGGTAAAGATATTCACTATGCACTATATGCACTTTATTCACTTAACATAATGTAATCAATCATTTTTACAAATCTTAGAACATAGTTCTGTGTTTGTTAGATATATATATAATGTATGGCTATCACCTCACCTGTATGTTGAACGAGTGGACACTCACTATGTATGTATGAAATGACACCCAAAGGGGGAAATATACACAGTCTGTCTGTAATTCGGTTGCCAGAGTAGCCCGTCTGTCCATCAAACTAATAAGTAAATGTGCTCCAACAAAATGGCCGCCGTCACCTAAAAACCATAAAGCGGTGCGGGCCCTTATGACTGAGGGGAATCGGGCTGTAGTGTGCACGCGCAATGACGCGTTCGCGTCATGCGCACAGCCCCTTTCCACCCAGTCACCAGCGGAAATGACGCGACGGTAATGGCGGCGACCATAATCCGGCGGTCGGCAGCTAATAAAAGGCAGCAGAAGTCGCCAGTAATATCACAAAACCCCTTGAGAAAGCCTTGCGAAACGGTCGTAGGGGGGCCACAACTGAGGGCACTGACTGGACCAGGGAACAGCACAAACATTATGGGTGAGTAAACCAGTGATTGAGCGATTGTGTCACCACTGATCCCCCCATGATAATGAATGAGACTAACCACTTGGTACTATAAGGTGCAATATTGTGTTACCCTGAGCGTGTAATTATCTCTATGTGGTTCATATCTGGATTCATCCACAAAAATACTTCATTTTTAACGGTGTACTGTCTGTTACTTTATATGTTCAATAAAGTGGTAATTTTATGAAACATCAACTCCCTAGTGCTTGCACTTATTTTGTAGATTGATGGAGTGCTTCCTATATAGTCCATTAAAACGTGCCCTTATAGTGGACGTTTTGTAACCATGAAACTGATTAATTTGCTATGGCATGATATGGTTTTGAAGCTTTTGTTAATAAAGTGGGTACGGTGGTGATATCAACTTCCTGTTTGTGGCACATTAGCACATGGGAGGGGAAAAACTTTTCCAGATGGGTGGTGACCATGGTGGCCATTTTAAAGTCGCCCATTTTTAATCCAACTTTATTTGTTTCTATGGGAAAAGGGTCGTCATGTGACACATGAAACTTATTGAGAATTTCATAAAAAAAAATAATGGTGTGCTTGGTTTTAGCATAACTGTATTATTTCATGAGTTATTTACAAGTTTCTGACCACTTATAAAATGTGTTCAAAGTGTTGCCATTGTGTCAATGCAACCCTCTTCTCCTACTCTTGACACACTGACCGCACACCACAGAAGAAATGGTAGCACAGACTTCCAGTTGTTTCAGATGCTACACATCTCGTATCTTCCCAGCATAGACAATTGCCTTCAGATGAGTGATGAAGAAAACTTTTTTGTGAATGGTGAAGTTAACAAACAAAACCACCGCTATTGGCCTGACACTAACCCACAGTGGGTAGATCTCTCCACGACTGTTGGAACACAAAAATTGATGGTTTGGTGTGGTATATGGGGTACAAAGACAGTGGGGCTATTCTTCATTAACGGAAACATCATTGCCACTGGATATCTGAATCATGTAGCAATTTCAGATATCTAGCACACCATTGCTTTTCTTATGAAATTCTCAGTAAGTTTGATGTGTCACATGACCCTCTTCAAATTTGAAAAAAATAATGTTGGATACAAAATGGTCGACTTCAAAATGGCCACCATGGTCACCATTCATCTACAAAAGTTTTCCCCCTCCCATATGCTAATGTGCCACAAACAGGAAGTTGATATCACCAACCATTCCCATTTTATTTAGGTGCATTCATATAAATGGCCCACCCTATATAAATAAATATATACACAGGCTTATAGACTGTGTTAAAGTAATGTGTTTTTGTACTTCACTCATTGTGTGCTGGATTCTTTTGATACTGCCCTGCAGAGGCTGGTGGACAAGTCGCAGGCCTCTGGCTTGATATTCTGAGGTATGGAAATGCAGGACCCTACACACACTCCAGTAGAGGAGGGCTGACCAAGTGCAGTCCACAAGGGCCGCAAACAGTTCATGTGTTCAGGATTACATCTTTGCTGTTGCAGCATAAATATGTAGTCAAAGTTCTTTTTATAGAAAAGTGCTTTGGTAGTTTTATTCTTTTTTGTAAAATGTTGCATTTTTTACATTACAGTACATGGAAAAACACTGAGAACTAGGGATGGCGAAACTGAACTGTAGAGTTCTGGGTCTGTATGGAACACTCAGTGTGCGGGCACGGACCCTGAACACGGACTTCCTGGAGAAGTCCATGTTACTGTTTGGGTTCAGGGGCTGTGGAGCTGTAAAAGGACCAAAAAAGTGATTAAACATCAGTGTGATTACTTACCAGGTCTGTGCATTTTTACTTCTGGTGCCTCTCAATTAACTACTTGGTTATTCACTGCACAGTAGATGCTAGAATGTATGGGCTGTTTCCAGATTACTACACTGGCAACCAATCATAGATGCCCACTCTTTATGACAGGGTCTTTGATTGGCTGTTGTGCCCCTACCCATTATACCGGTGTCTGTGATTGGTTGCCATAGGCAATGAACCTGAAGTCACGGTAGTGTAAAAATAAATAAATAATTTTAAAAAATAATGTAGAGCTTCACAGTGATTTTTATTCTCAATGCAAATAAAATGGGCAGCTACCAGCTGCCATCCCAAGCTGCCTAGCTATACCTTGGCTGGCAATCAAAATACAGGGAAGCCCATTTTGTTAATGAATTACTTAAATAAATAAACAGATAAAAAAAAATGTGTTGGCTGTGGCCTTATTTGTATTTTCAGTCAAGGTACACACAAAGCGGCTGGAGGCTGGTATTCTCAGCATGGTGAGGTCCATATTTATTGTTTCCCCCATCCCCCCCGGCTAAAGAATAGCAGCCTGCAGCCACTCCAGAAGTTAGTGCATTCATAAGAAGACCCAACTCCTGGTGCTTTACCCGACTCTTCACAATGCCCTGGTGTTGTGGCATTGGGATGATAAAAGGGGCTAATGACAGCTGAGTATTGACAGCTTATCATTAAGCCCAGACTGATAATGTTCAGGTCTCTATGAGATCCGCCCATTATCAATCCTGTGAGTAAATAGTTAAAAAACACAGACCCAGAGAAAAATCCAGTCGGGTCACCTGCGTTCACTATTGCAGAGTCTCTGACAGTGAATGATGTCACTGCTCCTTGCAGCAGTCAGTGTGATCACAGAGTCTGCAGGGAGAGGACGCTTGTTCTCTCGCTGCAGAGTCTGGATGAATCAGAGCCAGGACCAATGTGCTTCATGAGACCATCTTTGTGGATTATCATTGGAGGGGTATGTGTAGGGTAAATTGTAAATTGATGGTTGTCTAATTTATTTCAAATAAAAAAAATTCTGTGTAATTTATTTCAAATGAAAGATTTTTCTGTGTGTTGTGTTTTTTAGCTATTTCTTCACAGGATTGATAAAGGTGGGTCTCATAGAGACTTGCACATCATCAATCTGTACTTAAGTACAAGCTGTCAATACTCAGCTGTCATTAACCCCTTCTATCACCCTGACGCTATCGCACTGACTAGGGCATTGGGAAAATCTGGGTAAAAACATCCTACTAAAGAGAATGTATGTGATGGGCTGGGAAAGAGACCTGGGGGTGCACTTTTCCCAGGAGCAAGTCAACCATATATAGATTCTCTCATGGACCCTCACCATGTGAAAAGCTTCAAGTTAGCTCATACAAAATTGTTTCAAGATGCTAAGATTCGCTCCTGGCACTCTCAATCCTCAGGACATTGCTGGACTTGTGTGGTGGAGAAGGAACTTATGTACTTCCATATCTGGTAGTCTTGTCCACAAATTCAGTCTTCTTGTACAGATATCTGTCAGATGATATCCGAGACTTTCAAACTAAAAGTTGCATTAACCCCAGAAACTACTCTACTAAATTTTCCAATCTAGCCAAGAGCAAACGAGCTTCAACTTTGGCCTCCAACTTCTTGCTAGCTGGGAAATTACTTATTCCCACTTTATGGAGTACGCATCTGAACCCCAAAAGGAAACAAGTATGCCTCAATATAGATCAGATCTATAGAGCAGCCGAACTAGCAGCAATCACTCAATTTAATGTAATTAAATTTAAAGAAACTTGGAAACCTTGGGATAAATATAGGAATTCCTTGAATTTTACCATACTTGTCGCAGATGAGTCCAACGTTTAGAGATGTTTCTCTCTTTTCATCCCTGACCCCACTTTACCTCTTCAGGCTGACATCATCACTCCAGTAGACGAATCCACAGAGCATCCGTCTCCAACCCATGTCCTTACCCCTCCCTTCATCCTAGTCCTCTCTATTCCTCTTTTCTTCCCTGTCCCTCTTTCTCCTTTTATTTTATACTCTTTTTTTTTATATTTTCTCTTATTGTACTTACAAACGTTAAAAATAGCTAAACTATTTTTAGTTACATGTTAAACTTAGGGTCCTTTCACATCAGCGTTTTTCGCTTATCGTGGCAGTTGCACTGAAAAAAACGCAACTGCCGCGATTACAGCATAACGGCCGCGATCGCGGCACACTTGCGGCAAGCCCCATACAATGTCTATGGGGCTTGCAGTAAGTGTGCGGCAGGTGCGGCAAGTGCGGTTTCGGCACTTGCGGCAGGTGCGGCCGTGAAAAAAATGCGGTATGCCGCGTTTTTTAGCGGCCGCACCTGCGGCAAGTGCCGAAACCGCACTTGCCGCACCTGCCGCAAGCCCCATAAACATTATATGGGGCTTGCCGCAAGTGAACTGCAAGTGCGGCCGTTATGCGGTAATCACAGCAGTTGCGTTTTTTCACCGCAACTGCCGCGATCAGCGTAAAATGCTGATGTGAAAGCAGCCTTATTTATCTTTAACTTATACAAGGATACTATGTTTCACCAGCTGACAGCAAAATTAACATGGCTTGAGATCTTTTCCTCGACATTTCAATTTCATATACTCAATTACTAAAGACTCAGGCGCACGTTCTGGGACCAGGAAGTTCGGAGCTATACCAGCTTAGGTTCGCAGCAAAGCTCACATATCTTCAAACATTCCCAGGCCAGTTCCTCAAGAGCTGTTATTTAATGCTTGATTTATGCATTCTTGTTTATGTATTTAAATTTCAATAAATAAAACATTGAAAAGAAAAAGGGAAAAGCCGGGTAAAGCACCAGTAATTTGCGCTCCTAATAAATGCACCAAATTTTGACGCGGTTGCTGGCTGTTATTGTTTAGCTCTATAACTATGGGCCTAGCCATGCTTAGAATACTAGTCCCCTCCTGTCTTGTTTTTACCTTGGCTGGTAACTAAAATAGAGCGGAGTACATGCATTTTTTTATATTATATATTTAAATAATTAAAAAAAAAATGGGCTTCCCTGTATTTTTATTGCCAGGCAAGAAAAAGCCAAGCATCTAGGGTGGCAGCCTACAGCTCTCCTTTTTATCTGCGCTGAGAATGAAAAATACAGCAAAGATCAATGTCTTTTTTTTATTATTTATTCATTATTACACTATTATGACATTACGTTTGTTGCCTGTGGCAACCAATCACAGACACTGGCACAATGGGTGAGGGGAGCAACAGCCAATCACAGATACTGTCACAGAGAGTTGGCATCTGTGCTTGGCTGTTGGAGCCAGTGCATTAACCTGGAAATAGCCCAAACATTCTAGCATCTACTGTCTAGTGCAGGGCTGGGCAACTCCAGTCCTCAAGTGCCGCAATCAGTCCAGGTTTTCAGGACTTCCTTACAATTTGAAAGTTGGTAATTTGATTACCAACTGTCAAATGCTATGGAAATACTGAAAACCTGGACTGTGTGCGGCCCTTGAGGACCCACAGAAGTACAAACGTGCATACTTGGTAAGTAATAACGCTGATAATTAATCACTGTTTTGCTTCTTTTTAAAGCCCCAGAACCCGAACAGTAACACAGATTTTTCAGGGAAGTCCATATTCGGGGTCCATGCCTGAATCCTAGGTGTTCAGGACAGATTCCAAACTTTACAGTTCGGGTTCACCCATGCCTAGTAATGTGACCATGTTTCAGAACAATATTACTGTAAGACCCAGCCCTGACATTGCTAAATGAATTTTTTTGTGAACAAGAACATATACCAAGAATAACGGTATACATGTACTAGGGTTTCAGAAAAAGAGAATAGTATGAAGTACTGTAAATTATGGACATGCTGCATATGTATGTGGAAAGCTCTGTACACATACACAGTAAAAGGTTGATACGTGTGTAGGTTTAATTGTCATATAGCTACAGTAACAAATCTGGAGTAAAAACTTGCGCTTTACTACCAAATACGGAGAAGGGAAGGATCAACCTTAGTTCCTGTTTTACATTGTATCCATTTTCATAAATAAAGTTTATAATCATTCAGATTGTTTGGACAAAATGTTTCATACAGACTGCTACATTGATATGGAAAGTTCAAGATTAATGACTGCTGCCCATGCCAAAATTCTGCATTTTATTTTAGTTTATTCATTTAAAGTGACACTATACTTGAGATATTTTACAACACTTTTTTAAATTCTAAAATATCCATCATAGTAAGACCTAATACAATTATTATTGAATAGAGGTGCATAAAGCAATTTGATAGAAATAAAATTGACGTATTGTAATTTTTTTATGAATTCATTGAACCAAGAGAATTTGATCAATTTTTTTTATGATTTGACAGAATTGCTTGAAATATTTTAAATGTCAAATTTTCCACATTAGAGAAAGGTGAGTTCATTAGTCATAGAAGAAATCACATGGCCCTAGGCAAAGACAGTCAAAATTCCACTTAATGCTTTGCAGCTATAACAAAATAGATCAGGAAAGACCATCATAGTCTGTATAAAAGCAGAGGCAGGAAATGTAGCAGCCTTTTTTTTTGGTGAATCAGGATGGAGACAGCACCACAGAGCTCACAGTTTAACCATAGGGGTATGGAGAGAGATCTATAAAACATTGAAGAAACTGTACAAGCAGTAAGTGAAGCATAGCAGTGAAGAATTCTGGACATTTTTTTACCCATAGCCATACCTGTTTCGGTTACTTTGAGATTACTAAAACTGTATTTGTATTAGTGAGCTTGAAAGAGGTTAGTTATATTCTTAAGAGACCTCAGAGTGTTACACACCTATTTCAGGGTGACTACAGTCCATTCAATTTTGGTATTATACATCTACACATATAACTCACTTATTAGAAGACTCTTCTTCGGACTGCTGGAAAGGGTGTAGTTTGGAGGGTAATTCGGCCCATGTGTGGTGGGGATGCCCGAGGATTCGCACCTTCTGGTCCCAGGTGGAATCACTTATTCAAACTGTAACAGGAATTCCCATGCAATTATTCAGTCCAGCCAGTTGGCTGTTTTGAGTATTTTTCTTTCGGATATCCCCTCCCTCATCAGGCCTATAGTGTCTAATATACTAATTGCAGCCAGAAATTGCATTAGCAAATATTGGAAGTCATCTGTTTCTCCATCTAGGAACGAACTGATTGCTCGTCTGCACCTAATGTTTCAGTACGAAACCACTTTTGCCGGATCATTATCCAGAAGAAATAAATTGCACACATGGTGAGACCCTTGGTCTATTTCTCCCTATTTTATGACCGTATAATCTATGTCTATTTCATGCATGTTCTGGTCATATTATTATTTTTCATGACATGTACATGCAATCCCGAATATCCCTTCCCTTCATTTGTATTTCCCCCCTTTTCTCCTTTATGTCTATATTTGTATGTTTCTCTTTACTAACTCCAATACAAGCTTAATTGGTTTAAAAAAATAAATAAAATTAATTAAGGTATTAGCCTTGTTGTTTTAAGTTTAAAGCAAATCTAATAGGAAGTGGATAGGTGGTGTAGTGGTAATGCATCTGATTAGAATGTAAAACCCTGGAATGAGTGGGTTTGAATCTAGTTTTTAGGTTGTGTAAAAAATTGTTTTTATAAAATGTGATTTTAGAATGATGGTTTGAAGTGACAATTGAAATATTTATAGATATTGTAAATGATTTGTATTTATATGTTTTAAATTGTATAAAATTGCTGTATAAAATTGCCCTTTCTCGTGTATAACAACGAAAAAGGGCATTTTCAGCGGAACTGACGTTCGGAGTTCCAAAAAATTGTGACGTCAGAAACATATGTTATAAATGGAGATCTGTCTTATGAGTATAACACATGCCCTGATGAAGTGATTAGAGAATCACGAAACGCGTTGGTATTTTTTTGTTTTAAGTGTGTTGGTGATGTTAAAATAAAGGTTCCCTCATCAAATCCTGTGGACAGCGCAGAGTGCATTCACGGATTTCCCAAATTGTGCATCTATTCCCCTGCGGGATCTGCAGCAACCAAATCATATAAACTGGTTGTGGGTCACACAACCAGAGAAGGTGAGTGGACTCATTGATAAATATCTTGGTGTCCCCCAGTAACTATTTTATGTACGCTCCCCGCTGTCTTCCTTTCCTCAAGTTATTTTCTGACAGAGCTACCACAGCTTGTGGTACAGTTCAGAAAAGCCCGAAGGGCTTTCCTAAGACAGTATTTGGGCAGCTACTCAGAAAGGGAGAGAGCAGAGCCCAATGTGAAAACAACAAGCTCGTGGTCAAGTACAAGGATAAGAGGGATGTCCTTTTCTTGACCACAATCCATAGTCCTTGCACCACTGCCACCACTATACGAGGTACCTCTGCATCGGTCAACATACCAGACTGTGTTTTTAGGTACAATAAATACATGGGGGGAGTTGATCTTTCTGATCAAGTCCTCAAGCCCTACCATGCCTTGAGAAAGTCTAAGGTATGGTACAAGAAACTGGCCGTCCACATCATATAGATGGCACTATACAATGCATTTGTACTAGCACGAATTGCAGGCCAGACCAGTTCCTTCCTTCAATTCCAGGAGGCAGTAATCAAAACCCTGGTGCTTGGAACTCAGGAAGAAGCAGGCAACAGTACCTCTGGAACTGAAGTTGTCCATATAGTACCAGGGCAACATTTCCCCAGAGAGGTCCTCCAAAGAGGCAGAAAAGAAAGATCACAAAAAAGGTGCCGAGTGTGTTACAAAAGGGGAATAAGGAAAGACACTACTTGACAATGTGACACCTGCACCGACCAACCTGGCCTATGTATGAAACAATGTTTCAAAGACTACCATACATCCATGCACTACTAAATTTATTTCTACACACACCACACAGGACAGCCTGACGTACTCTACAGAACTCACAAATGCCAACCTGACGTACTGTAGAGAAGTCACATATACCAACCTGACATACTTTACACAACTCACAAATGCCAGGCTGACATACTCTACAGAAGTCACATATACCAAATTGACATGCTTTACACAATTCACATATGCCAACCTGACGTACTCCACAGAACTTAGATGCAAACCTGACGTACAATATACAAGTCACATATACCAACCTGACATACCTTGCACAATTCACAATTGCCAACCTGGTGTACTCTACACAACTTCCATATTTCACCACATTATAAAATTTACATACCCGGAAAACCTACATACGTTCCATTATAGTGTCACTTGTGGGGGTTTCTTACTGTTTTTGAACCTCAACGGCTCTTAAAATGTGTCATGACCAGTGATGGGTGAACCCGAACTGTAAAGTTCGGGTTGGTACCAAACACTTAGTGTTCGTGCACGGATCTCAAACACGGATTTCCCTAGGAACATTGATTTCCCCTCCCTTCTGAGCCTTGTTGTGCACCCAAACAGTGGTTTTCCATGTCATGTGAGGTATTGGTGTACTAAGGAGAAATTGCACTACAAATTTTGGGGTCCATTTTTTCCTGTTACCCTTGTAAACATAAAAAAATTTCAGCTGGAAGAATATTTTTGTGGAGAAAATGTGAATTTTTTATTTTCACAGCTCAACATTTTAAAATTCTGTGAAGCACCTAGGAGTTCAAGGTGCTCAAAACACATCTAGAAAAGTTCCTTGAGGGGTCTAGTTTCTGAAATGAGGTCACTTTTAGGGGGGTTCGAACATCAAGAGCTCTCCAAATGCTACATGGTACAAATGCTACATGCTACATCCTACATGCTACATGCTACATCCACTAACAATTGCAGCCAATTTCGCTCTGGAATAGTCAAATGGCGCTCCCTCCCTTCCGAGCCCTGCCATATTCCCAAAAAGTGGTTTTCTACCACATGTGAAGTATCAGCGTATTCAGGAGAAATTGCACTACAATCTATTGTGTCCATTTTTTCCTGGTTTTCTTGATAAAATAAAAAGATTTCAGCTGAAAGAACATTTTCATTGCCAAACTGTGAAGCATTTGGTGGTTTAAGGTGCTCACCACACATCTAGAAAAGATCTTTGAGGGGTCTGGTTTCCAAAATGGCATCACTTGTTTGGAATTTTCACTGTTTAGTCACATCAGGGTCTCACCAAACACAACGTGGCATCTTCTAACGATTTCAGCCAATTTTGAAAAATCAGATAGCACTCCCTGCCTTCAGAGCCCTGCCATGCACCCAAACAGTAATTTTCCACCACATATGAGATATCGGCATACTCAGGAGAAATTGTGCTGCACATTATCAGGTCCATTTTCTCCTTTTCACACTTGTAAAAAAGCAAAATTTGGTACTAAAGTAACATTTACAGGAAAAAACCTGAAGGGTTAATAATATTCTTGAATGTAGTTTGAAGTAGTTTGAGGGGTGAGGTTTTTGCAATGGTGACAGTTTTTGGGTATTTTCTGTCATGTGTGCCCCTCAAAGTCACTTCATGTGTGAGGTGGTCACTAAAAAAGTTTATTTATACATTTTGATGTAAAACTGAGATACTGCTCAGAAACTTTAAACCCTTCTAATTTCCTAACCAAAAAATGTTTCCAAAATTGTGTTAATGCAAAGTAAACATGTGGGAAATGTTAGTTATTAACTATTTTGTGTGATATAGTGGTTTATACTGTTAAACCTCTTTCTAGTTTAACAGTATAAAATGTGAAAATTTGAAAATTGCTAATTGCTCATTTTATTTTCCCAAATCTCCATTTTTTCCACAAATAAACACAAACTATATCATCCTAAATTTACCAACAATTTAACATTCCAGGGTTGTTACCTCATAAAGTCACACTAGTCAGAATTGTTTAAAAAAGGTGTGGTCATTAAGGTGCGAACCATGCTCTGGGGTAAAGGGGTCTAAATGCAGACTGGGTCCACCAAAATGAGAGACTTTGCTAGTTGCTTTACACTTTAAAGGAAATCTATCAGCTCATTTTAGCCCCATATCCTTCCACTACCTGTCCAGGCACCTTGCTAGCGCATCCCTAACCATCCATGTCTGAGCTAAAACTGCTCTATAGAGCTTTAGAAAAACAATTTAACAACTTACATATTCCTATATTAATGAGGGCTCCAGGCTACGGCGTAGACTGAGATGGGCGATCTCTGTGCCTCCATTATCCCCTCCTCGCAGGCTCTTATCATGCCCCACTAAGCGTCATTGTGGCTCCCCTATGGCAAGGCACCACAGGGAGGTACTGCATTCTAATTAAAGGTGTGGTGCTTCCATAACCGTGGACATGGGGAATCTTCAGAGTCTGCACCCCAACACCCAACACAGGCGACTTTAATACAGGGGACTGATATTCAGTAGGTCCCAGGGGGTGGAGCCTAGAGAGCGGGAGACGGGGAGTGACAGCACAGACAGACAGTTTGTGTGAGGAGAGCAAGCTAGGCAGACGCTGGGGATCCTGCGGCTGCATCAAGAGGAAGCCTCTTTGTAGAGCAGCGACCCAGACTCTTGAAGGGGGTTTACCCAGGACTGGTTGGAGCCAGCTGGGGACCCAGGTTGACACCGGAATACCGGAGCCGAGGTAGCTAGATGCAAGGTTCATCCCTAACTACAGACCGGCAAGCTGAGGGCCCGATACACACAGGGAGCCAAAGCACCCCTAAAGCAGCCCAACATCAGTCCCGGAGCTGGGTTCACGACACCGACAAGTGAAAGACTTTTAGATAACAGACCCCATGGACTAGAGACTTGGCTCAAGAGGGGTAAGAGAGAGACAGAAGGTAACAAGACCACAAGCGCCATATTGAGGGCACTGTCAGACTCTGAGAAAAACCCACGGTTACAATACACGTTAACCCAGAATGTGCTGTGTACCTGTTTCCATCTGGTGAAAGTACAGACCCGTTTGAGCTGAAGTGGTGTCTGTGCTTCTTTCATTTGGCGCCTGGAGGGCCACAGCATCATCACCGGAGGTGAGGACTACTACCCCCATTCTAAGCCCCGCTGCCCTGTGGGGAGCTGTACTACCAAAGCTGCTTCCATCACCTCAGCAGCCGGCTGCAGCGCTGGTAACCCTATTACCAGGTACCACAGGTGGTGTCACGTTATCATTCCCCATCATCATCACCCCCATCCCTGCCACTGAGGGTCCAGGGCACAGTACCAGGAACCGACCAACCGTGATCCCTCACCGAAGTAGCCCCCTGTCCCGGTATCCGAGTACCACCTACCCTGTCGACCAACTCATCATCATTCCTTCTCTTATTGCCCCCTGTTTAAAATTCCCACTTTTTCCTCATAGTATGACATGCAGCCGTACGTGAGTTCTGGTCTGGTGCTTTGTGGTGGCTTATCAGGTGTACGGCTCAGCTTCAATATGCGCATTGTGCATGCACCGGAGCCGGACTGTACAGCCCATACAACCACACACTGCACAGAACCAGAACTGACGTGCAGCTCTGCATCATACTATAAGGAGGAGGCGAGATTTTCAAAACTGGGAGCGAGAAGAGAAGGAATGATGATGCCCAGTAGGGCATGATAAGAGGCTGCGAAGGAGAGAATGGAGACCCGTAAACCGCCCATCTCAGTCTTCACCGTAGATTGCAGTCCTCATTATCATAGGAATATGTAAGTTATTAAACCATTTTTTATAAAGCTTTATCAGTTTTAGCTCAGAGATGGACGGTTAGGGAATAGCTAGCAAGGTGCAGGGACAGGTAGTGATAGAAGAGGGGGCTAAAATGAGCTAACAGGTTACCTTTAAGTAAGGGTCTTCAGAGCAGGTCAGTGTTGTCCATTAAACTTAGCAAAACATATGAAAAGTGGTTGTGGTTGTGAGAAAGCCTTTTTCATACAGAGGATAAAGGATCATATATCTTGGTCTTTCCAGTAGGGATGAGCGAGCATACTCGCTACTATTCGGTATTCGCCAAATAGTAGCGGTATTCGGGCTACTCGCTACTATCTGAGTACTTATGAGTACTCGGGAGTAGCGAGTAGTCCTAATACTTTAGCAGTGTATCTATAGATACACTGCGAAAGTAGCCTAAAAGTTAATAAAAGTAGTTAAAAAATGATAAACTTACATACTCACCTTCCGACGCCTTCACCGGGACCACCATCTGATTGGCCAGATCGCAACCGGCCATCTGCTTGGCTGGTAGTGACAGGTCCTTTTCCAGCAATCGGATGGCTTCTCTGCCGCTCCCGGTGCCGACGTCAGAAGGTGAGTATGTAAGTTTATTATTTTTTAACAACTTTTAGGCTACTTTCGCAGTGTATCTATAGATACACTGCGAAAGTATTCGTACTCGCTATACTCGCAATGAGTAGCGAGTACCGCTGCCTACTCGTTGTGAGTATAGCCAACACGAATAATAAGGTACTCGCTCATCCCTACTTTTCAGTAAAATAAAACTTTCAATAACTATTCACTGTGCTATTTTGTATAGTGTTTTAGCCTGGATATGTGATAGAGCAGAGCCATAAAAGGCGGTATAGTAAATCCATTTTGAAATATTGTAAAAGATAAATTTAGTAAAAAAAAATCTAATTTCTACAACTTCACTTTGGAAACTAGACATTGTATATGCACACTACATATCAGTCTTATCTTGATGAAATATCATGTGCCACTTAAGGCCGCTTTACACGTCGTAATATCATTCCGAAATTGCATCCAACTTCACGGGAGCGTGCATGTTTTTGGCACTTGTCCAAAATCGCATAGGAGATGTTACACAGGGAGATATCATTAGGCAACGCAACTACGATGTAGTACGCCCCCTTTTCACACTGTGTCTGAGCAACTCAGGGAACGACCAATTAACATTGTACTGAATAGGGAAAGTTGCGCTCCGAATCGTAGTTATGCTGTGAAACAGCACGATCCTGCCAGATCGCCTATACAATATCGTACGGTTGAAGAGCATGCACAATTCAAAAACGACATCGTAGTTGCGTCGTTTTTGAGTTACGTTGCCCTTTTACACTACACAACGCACAAACGAGATCAACTGCAACGCCCATACCACGTGACTTTTTATTATAGTTGCGTTGCGATATTGCGATGTGTAAAGCGATCTTTAATGTATTTAGTCAAGTTCACAGGCATATTTTCGGTCCGTGTGCTGTCCATGTGAACAATGGACCAGATGCAGAAAACATATAGACTAATGATAACCTAGCAAGTGCACATAGTTTATTCTTCCCACAGACCTCAAGTACAGTAAGAAAAATCGCAGCACAAACTAATCTAGTCTAATTTATGGACTAGACTAGTGCATGTAAATAAGAGAAAAAAGTGGAGTTTCTGCACATCAAAGTACACATTTTATTGAGAAATGCAATAAAAAGCAGTAATAAAAATTAATAATTATAATAAATACAATAGCAAAGGAGGACAGTACACATATGACCACTCATCAAAGCAGTAATGATAGATGAAACAATGTGAGCATTTTAGACTAAGGCTAGGGTCACATTTGTGGCAGGGCACAGTGGATCCTGATCCGGTTTTGAGCAGTAAAAGTGCTCAAAACTGGATCAGAAACAGCAGTCCATAGGAGCCCATTATAGCCACCAGATTGCAATATGCAATCCGGTTACCGAGTCTGGTTTTGTTGCCTGCGTGAAAAATCATGCAGGCAACGTTTTTCGGAGTGGTATCTCTGCCGCAGCAGAATTCCTACAATGGGCTCCTAAGGGAGCCCACGTGGCTGCCACAAGGCATATGGGAATGCCTGCGGCAGCCGGCGGCTTTGTTCATCCCTGCTACTGGAGGGATAAACAAAGGGTTAAATCTTAATAATCCATGTGGGCATCATGTCTCTAGGGGGTGCCCAGCCCCCTAGAGACATGCTGTCCACACAGGATGGCATGTCAGAGGTTAATTCCATAATGTCAGCTTTCTAATAACTTTTACATTAACAGCCACCGGCTCCTGCATCAGGACCAGTACACTACGCAATTTGCCTAAGCATTTTACAGAACAGCATCCTCAATGAGGAGCTGTCTGTGGTGCTTACGCCATTTAAGTACTATACATGCCGCTGTTCTGGGCCCTGATCGCTAATACAGTAGTTATATGGGAACCGCACAGCCATAGAACTACTGTAAATGATATCAGGAATCTGGAGAGCAGCCACTACACTACACAAATAGCGTAAGCACCACAGACAGCTCATCATTGAGGATGCTGTTCTGTAATGTACTTAAGCAAATTGCGTTGTGTACTGGTCCTGATGCAGGAGCCGACGGCGAACATTTAGTTTTATTAAAAGCCGACAATACAGAATTAAAGCAGTTTAACCCTTGCTATGCCCACCTAATGGGACAACCTGTCTGTAGGGAGTGGGCACTCCCTACAGACATGTTGCTCACATCTTTTCAGAACATTAACCCTTTGTTCATCCCTGCTACAGCTCAGGGATGAACAAAGTATCCAGCAACCGGATTGCACATTCAGAGCAATCGGGTTGCCGGATTCCGGCTTAGGGGCACAAAATGTGTCCAAATTGCGTGTGAATGCAATTGCAATTACCGCATCCGGATGTGGATGCGGTAACTGCAATTGCACTTCCAAGTGTGACCCTAGCCTAAGTGAAACCTAATAAGTCAGTGCATTAATCGCAAATAATTGCTGTATAAATGTCCGGCAAAGTGTATATAGTGGATAAATAATCAATTACCTGAGGGCAGTACACAAGTAGAAACTGCCCAGAGGAGATCCAAAGGTGCGTTTCGTGTGTTAAATCACATGCTTTCTCAAAGGGACTGAAGAACAAAAGACCGACAGCACCTTAAAGGTACCTTCACACACTGCAATTTTGCTAGGCCATTTCACTGGCAATTTTTCTGGTTGCAGTGAAATCATGGACACATTGTTCTATTTTGTTGCTGTGTACAAATGGAACAATGTGTCCATGATTTCACTGCAACCAGCAAATTGCCAGTAAAATTGCCTAGCAAAATTGCTGTGTGTGAAGGTAGCTTAAGACATGTAATTGCGACCATGTGATCATGAGTCTGTCCAATGGAATTGATCTGTCCGGTGCATGCAACTGGGAATCAGATTGTAATATGTATGTTGTTGGTTATGCCTAACTCTATAGGTTATGGCCTTGCTTGGCTTATCTGGGAAATAGCGTCCTGAAGGATGTATCGGTAATAAGTAGTTGGTTTTGGCTCTGATTAACCAAAAAATGGGGGCACACAAAGGTTCAAGTTTAACCCTTTTTTCTTTGGGATGTTTATTGTATTAACATAGTTAATAGTTATACAGATATAGAGTAAATTATCTAAAGTATATATCTACTACAGTCTTGGCCAAAAGTATTGACACCCCTGCAATTCTGTCAGATAATACTCAGTGTCTTCCTGAAAATGATTGCAGTCACAAATTCTTTAGTATTATTATCTTCATTTAATTTGTCTTCAATGAAAAAAACACAAAAAGAATTGTCCTAAAGCCAAATTGGATATAATTCCAAACCAAACATAAAAAAGGGGGTGGACAAAAGTATTGGCACTGTTAGAAAAATCATGTGATGTTTCTCTAATTTGTGTAATTAACAGCACCTGTAACTTACCTGTGGCACCTAACAGGTGTTGGCAATAACTAAATCACACTTGCAGCCAGTTGACATGGATTAAAGTTGACTCAACCTCTGTCCTGTGTCCTTGTGTGTACCACATTGAGCATGTAAAAAAGAAAGATGACCAAAGAACTGTCTGAGGATTTGAGAAACCAAATTGTGAGGAAGCATGATCTCAAGGCTACAAGTCCATCTCCAAAGACCTGAATGTTCCTGTGTCTATCGTGCACAGTGTCATCAAGAAGTTTAAATCCCATGGCACTGTGGCTAACCTCTCTAGATGTGGACGGAAATGAAAAATTGACAAGAGATTTCAACGCAAGATTGTGCGGATGGTGGATAAAGAACCTCGACTAACATTCAAACAAGTTCAAGCTACCCTGCAGTCCGAGGGTACAACAGTGTCAACCTGTACTATCCGTCGGCGTCTGAATGAAAAGGGACTGTATGGTAGGAAACTCAGGAAGACCCCACTTCTTACCCCGAGACATAAAAAGCCAGACTGGAGTTTGCCAACACTTACCTGAGAAAGCCTAAAACGTTTTGGAAGAACGTTCTCTCTTTTTGGGTAAAGGCATCAACATAGAGTTTACAGGAGAAAAAAAGAGGCATTCAAAGAAAAGAACACGGTCCCTACAGTCAAACATGGCGGAGGTTCCCTGATGTTTTGGGGTTGCTTTGCTGTCTCTGGCACTGGACTGCTTGACCGTGTGCATGGCATTATGAAGTCTGAAGACTACCAACAAATTTTGCAGCATAATGTAGGGCCCAGTGTGAGAAAGCTGGGTCTCCCTCAAAGGTCATGGGTCTTTCAGCAGGACAATGACCCAAAACACACTTCAAAAAGCACTAGAAAATGGTTTGAAAGAAAGCACTGGAGACTTCTAAGGTGGCCAGCATTGAGTCCAGACCTGAATCCCATAGAACACCTGTGGAGAGATCTAAAAATGGCAGTTTGGAGAAGGCACCCTTCAAATATCAGGGACCTGGAGCAGTTTGCCAAAGAAGAATGGTCTAAAATTCCAGCAGAGCATTGTAAGAAACTCATTGATGGTTACTGGAAGCGGTTAATCACAGTTATTTTGGCTAAAGGTTGTGCAACCAAGTATTAGGCTGAGGGTGCCAATACTTTTGTCCAGCCCATTTTTGGAGTTTTGTGTGAAATGATCAATGTTTTGCTTTTTGCTTCATTCTCTTTTGTGTTTTTTCATTTAACACAAATTAAATGAAGATAATAATACCAAAGAATTTGTGATTGCAATCATTTTCAGGAAGAAACTGAGTATTATCTGACAGAATTGCAGGGGTGTCAATACTTTTGGCCAACACTGCATATAATTGCCTAATCGTGAGTAGAAATGAGCCACCACCCCGGTGTTCGAATTCGATTCGATTCGTCGAATCGACGGGGTGTTCGACGAATGTTCGTCGAATGCTCGACGAACACCGTCGAACACCCGGAAAACGAACAAACCGGGCCTGTGGGGCATTTTCACTTCCACAATGTATATTAAGTAAAATAAGTAAAAGTTACTTAAAGAAAGGGTCCGAAACATAAAAATATCTATTTTAAGCTTTCCGGCAAGGTCCTGTGCTTATAGGACCTGTGGTGACGTCACGTTCTCGCGGGAACTCCGGTCACGTGACGTCAGCACAGGTCCTATTAGCAATAGGACCTTGCCGGAAAGCTTAAAATAGATATTTTTATGTTTCGGACCCTTTCTTTAAGTAAAAGAAAGGGTCCGAAACATAAAAATATCTATTTTAAGCTTTCCGGCAAGGTCCTATTGCTAATAGGCCCTGTGCTGACGTTGTTGTTCTCGCGGGAACTCCGGTCACGTGACCGGAGTTCCCGCGAGAACGTGACGTCACCACAAATATAAGCACAGGACCTTGCCGGAAAGCTTAAAATAGATATTTTTATGTTTCGGACCCTTTTTAAGTAACTTTTACTTAAAGAAAGGGTCCGAAACATAAAAATATCTATTTTAAGCTTTCTGGCAAGGTCCTGTGCTTCAAGGACCTGTGGTGACGTCATGTTCTCGCGGAACTCCGGTCATGTGACCGGAGTTCGCGCGAGAACATGACGTCACCAGAGGTCCTAGAAGCCGCAGGACCTTGCCGGAGGCTTCGGTGGACCGCGGACAGGTGAGCATTGATTATTTTTTTTTTAACACTTATTAGCTGTTTATTTTGGCCGAAAATGCGGCAGATGCGGTTTTCTGACCGCATCTGCCGCATTTTCGAACCAAAATCGAACATGTTCGAAATTCGCCGAATTTGAACCAAATTGTTCGAATTCGGCGAATGACTCGAATAGCGCCAAAATCAACTCGAATTTGAGATTGGCGAACTATTCGAATCGAACATCGCTCATCTCTAATCGTGAGTGTCTGTCACCGAAATCGCGTGCCAGATGTTCATTGGTCGCCGCCAGCCACGACAACCAATGAGCGCAGTGTATGCAAAACAGCCGCGCGCATTCAAAACTCGCGCCAAGCTGAAACCTGGCGACAGCGACGGATAGGCGTCACTATCGCCTGGATACACACGTCCGGCCGCGGCTATCACAGAGGTCCGCGGTGACCCCTGGTACCTGCCGATCTGTCCTCACCCCCCTCATTCTCACCCCTGCCCGCCTTTCCCCTCACCTCCCTCTGTTCTCACCCGTCGCCTCCAGCTACAGAGTCTCACTCTGTACAGCGGTCATGTGACAGGGTGGGCTGATGTGACATCACACAGCCCACCCTGTTACATGACCGCTGCACAAACTTCAGCACCCGGCATCGCTCAAGCCAGCCATGGGTGAGAACAGAGGGGGCAAAGGGGATCCTGCCCCCTCGCCTCCAGCCTGCCCTCCCGGCTCCATCCTGCTGCCCCACCACCATCCTACCCCCCCGGCTCCATTCTGCCTGCCCGCCACCATCCTGCCCCCCCGCCTCCATCCTGCCCCCTTGGCTCCATCCTGCCCCTCCGCCTCCATCCTGCACCCCCAGCTCCATCCTGCACCCAGCATCCATCATGCCCCTGGCTCTATCCTGCCCCCCGGGCCCATCCTGCCCCCCCGCATCCATCCTGCCCCCTTGACTCCATCCTGCTTCCCCGCCTCCATCCTGCCCCCCGGCTCCATCCTGCCCCGCTCGCTCCATCCTGCCCCCCGCCTCTATCCTGCCCCGCTCACTCCATCCTGCCCCGCTCACTCCATTCTGCCCCCCCCGCCTGCATCCTGCCTCCCCGCCATCATCCTGTCCCGCCGGCTTCATCCTGCTCCCCTGGATCCATCCTGCGCCGCTCGCTCCATTCTGCTCCCCCAACTCCATCCTGCCCCGCTTGCTCCATCCTGCCCCGCTTGCTCCATCCTGCCCCCTGACTCCATCCTGCCCCCCTGCCTCCATCCTGCCCCCCTGCCAACATCCTGCCCCCCACCACCATCCTGCCCCGCCGGCTCCATCCTGCCCCGCTGGCTCCATCCTGCCCTGCTCACTCTATCCTGCCCAGCTCGCTCCATCCTGCCCCCGCCTCCATTCTGCCCCCCGGCTCCATCCTGCCCCGCTCGCTCCATCTTGGCCCACTCGCTCCATCCTGCCCCCATTGAGTAGTCGCGCCCGCCCACTGAACATCGACACCGCTGCACACAGACACTGCCGCACAATACTGACACCGCTGCACACTGCAGACACCGCTGCACACCGCAGACACCGCTCCACACTGACACTGCTTCACACTGACACCACTGCACACTGACCCCGCTGCACACTGACACCGCTGAACACCGACACTGCTGGCTCCATCCTGCCCCACTGGCTGCATCTTGCTCTGCTGGCTCCATCCTGCCTCTCTGGCTCCATCCTGCCCCACTTGCTCCATTCTGCTCCACCAGCTCTATCCTGCCCCTCTCACTCCACCCTGCTCTGCTTGCTCCATCCTGCCCCCCCCCGTCTCCATCCTGCCCCCCTCCTCTATCCTGCCCCCCCGCCACCATCCTGCCCTGCTGGCTCCATCCTGCTCCCCAGGCTCCATCCTACCCCGCTCACTCCATCCTGCCCCATTTGCTCTATCCTGCCCCCGCCTCCTTCATGCCCCCTGCCTCCATTCTTCCCCCCCGGCTCCATCCTGCCCCGCTCACTGCATCCTGCCCCGCTCTCTCCATCCTGCCCTGCTCGCTCCATCCTGCCCCGCTTGCTCCATCCTACCCCGCTCCATTCTGCCCCCCTCCTCTATCCTGCCCCCCCGCCACCATCCTGCCCTGCTGGCTCCATCCTGCTCCCCAAGCTCCATCCTACCCCGCTCGCTCCATCCTGCCCCACTCGCTCTATCCTGCCCCCCCCGCCTCCTTCCTGCCCCCCTGCCTCCATTCTTCCCCCTGACTCCATCCTGCCCCGCTCACTGCATCCTGCCCCGCTCGCTCCATCCTGCCCTGCTTGCTCCATCCTACCCCACTCCATTCTGCCCCCACTGATTAGTCACACCATCATCCTGTCCCGCCGGCTCCATTCTGCGCCCCAGCTCCATCCTGCCCCGCTCGCTCCATCCTGCCCACTTGCTCCATCCTGCCCCCCGACTCCATCCTGCCCCCCTGCCTCCATCCTGCCCCCCCGCCAACATCCTGCCCCCCACCACAATCCTGCCCCGCCGGCTCCATCCTGCCCCGCTGGCTCCATCCTGCCCTGCTCGCTCAATCCTGCCCAGCTCGCTCCATCCTGCCCCCCGCCTCCATTCTGCCCCCCCCCCCCCGGCTCCATCCTGCCCTGCTCGCTCCATCCTGGCCCACTCGCTCCATCCTGCCCCGCTCCATTCTGCCCCCATTGAGTAGTCGCACCCGCCCACTGAACATCGACACCGCTGCACACAGACAATGCCGCACAATACTGACACCGCTGCACATTGCAGACACCGCTGCAAACCGCAGACACCGCTCCACACTGACACCGCTTCACACTGACACCGCTGCACACTGACCCCGCTGCACACTGACACCGCTGAACACCGACACTGCTGGCTCCAACTGCTGGCTACAACTTTCAGTCAGTGTGACATCCTTCATTTCTCTCTACAAGGCTATCAGTTCGTGTGACGTCCTTCATTCCTGTCTACAAGGTATGTCAGTCAGTGTGTTGTCCTTCACTCCTGTCTACAAGGCTGTCAGTCAAAGTGTGATGAAGTTTATTTCTGTCTACTAGGTCTGTAAGTCAGTGTGACATCCTTCACACCTGTGTACAAGGTTGCCAGTGTGACATTTTTAACTCCTGTCTACAAGGCTGTCAGTAAGTGTGACGAACTTTGTTCCTGTCTACAAGGCTGTCAGTGTGATATCTTACACTCCCGTCTACAAGGCTGTCAGTTATAGTCTGATGGACTTTACTCCTTTTTAGAAGGCAGTCAGCCATAGTGTCACGTACTTCAGTTAGTCTGTTTTTCACAGTTTGAATTAATTTATTCACATTTACTAAATAGGTTTAGTCGGTCGTAAGCGCAAATATGCGAATAATGATGACAGAAAAGCTGCAAAAGCAGCAATGCGACGACAACGTAGAGACCAAGAGACATGAGAAGAAACTGCTGTGAGACAAGGCCTGGATGCGGAATATCACAGACATTATCGACAACAGGAAACAGTAGAAGAAACTGCTGGCAGAAAAGCACAAAATGCCGTATGTCAATCACAATATCGGCTAAGTGAATCTTTATTAGCTATGGGAGACAAAGGATATGTTCGTGCCATTCATATAAACTGAAAAGCAAGGCAAGCTCAGCAGAGTATTCATAAACTTGCTAAGTATGTCACAAATGATAAAACAACGATTCTTCAACACTACTGTGGTAAAATGGGTGCTGTTTGTTTGCTGTAAATGCAACTCTTTGAATTTTATTGATGAGAAACCAATACTCAGATCTGTTTGAGGAATTGATGAGAGGACAGCATAAATATAGTTGAAATTTCATGGATAATATCAGAAGCATCAACAGTTCACATGCATTTGCTTCATTTGGTGCCAACATTGCACCACCACCTGGATTTGGACCATGTTGTTTCAAAATTCATGGCCAGATCTATCATCATACTGGAACACTGTACCCAGAAGTAGGAGAACCACCAAAATTTGCTCAATTATACATCCTTGATGCAAATGAGGCTACAGAAGAAAGGATGAATGTGAAAGAAAATGAAAAGTGTAATGCAGAACTCATGAATCTGATTGCTATACATTTACAAAACATCAATCCATTTGCTGCTGCATATTGCATGCTTAAGGATGTTGAAGCTGGGAGCAACAGAGGGCTATACAAAATGGAACTGAAATGCCTTCCATTGTTATAGCAATTAAACAAGAACAAATTAAACAAGAACATACCCAAGATCCTCAACGTTATAATAAACCACGTGTAAGTGAGGTTGCCGTTTAACGGTCTTCCAAAATGATGATGGAGAGCCTCCTTTTCAAAGGGATACATTAGTCCATCTTAAGTCAGATGTGAACAATCGTCTGCTTCCTAAAACACAGCGCATCAGTATTTTGCATAGCAACCTTGATGCTCTTCTGTATCCATTATTTTTTACAAGAGGTGATCAAGGGTGGCATGAAAATCTACAGCAGAAAGGCACTGTAAGATGAATTACTCAAATGCAGTATTACAGTTTCCTTTTGTCTGTGCGACCTGAGTTTAACCCTATTCTAAATGGGGGCAAACTTACTCAGCAGTACTTTGTTGATGCATATGTTAAAATTGAAGGTAATCGCCTCAATTTTATACGTATGAACCAAAAAAATCTGAAAGTGGAGGATTACTGTGTTCTTCAAGAACATTTAGTAAAGAAATCCATTGAAAAAGGAATTCCTATTGGTAAAACAATTATTCTGCCATCGTCATTTGAAGGTAGTCCCCGGAGAATGTAGCAATGCTACCAAGACGCAATGGCGATAGTGACAAAGTATGGAAGACCTGACATTTTTGTTACAATGACGTGTAATCCAAAATGGCCAGAAATTACAGAAAATCTAGAACCCTGGCAGCAAGTGGAACATATGCCAGACTTAGTGGCCCGCATATTTGATTGAAGCTCACCAGCCTTTTGAAAGATCAGAAAAATGGCCTTTTTGGGACAGTGGTAGCAATGGTACATGTCATTGAGTTTCAGAAACGAGGTCTCCCACATGCACATATACTTATCATCTTAGATGAGGAGTCTAAGTTTCGGACAGAGGAAGATATTGACAATATAGTGTGGCTGAAATTCCAGACCAAGAAAAATTCCCTGAACTATATGATATTGTCATCAATCATATGGTTCATGGTGCATGTGGTGAGGCCAATCCAAAATGTCCATGTATGGAAAATGGGAAGTGTACGAAAGGATTTCCAAAACAGTTACAAGAGCATACTGTGAAAGATTTGGATGGGTATCCTTCATATCGGCGAACACACATTGAGAACATTGTGCACAAGAAAAGAATTATAAACAACTCATGGATAGTGCCATATAATCTTTATTTATCTAAACTAGTGATGAGCGAGTCAGCTCTGCGCTGCTCGGTACTCGCACGAATATCACTGTACTCTGGCTACTCGGCGAGCACCGAGTAATCTCGCGATACTCGTGCTGTGCTCGTGGTCGTCATCTCTGCATGTTGGCGCTCTTTTGAGAGCCAGCCCACATGCAGGGATTGGCTGGCAGACCACTGCAATGCCACAGCCCTGTTAGTTGTGGCATTGCAGTGATTGGCCGGCCTCCTCAGCGTGACCGAGTGTAGGGAGAGTGTCTGCTGCTGCTTAGGGACAGATTTGCGGCCCTCATAGGTAGATCCGGAGCAGGGCTGCAAACTGCTGAGCTGACCACAACAGTCCTTCTCAGGACTAATCTAGGAGGATATAGGCAGGGTGACCCAGATCGGTATCCAAGCTTTTCTGTGACCATAACAGTCACCAGACTGTTGTACTTGCTACCTTAATACAGGTTAGGGACTAAAATCCTACTCTCCTGTGACCATTACAGTCACCAGACTGGTGTACTTACTACCTTAATACAGGTTAGGGACAAAAATCCTACTCTCCTGTGACCATTACAGTCACCAGACTGGTGTACTTACTACCTTAATACAGGTTAGGGACAAAAATCCTACTCTCCTGTGGCCATTACAGTCACCAGACTGGTGTACTTACTACCTTAATACAGGTTAGGGACTAAAATCCTAATCTCCTGTGATCTGAACTGTCACCAGACTGGTGTACTTACTACCTTAATACAGGTTAGGGACTAAAATCCTACTCTTCTGTGACCATTACAGTCACCAGACTGGTGTACTTACTACCTTAATACAGGTTAGGGACAAAACTCCTACTCTCCTGTGACCATTACAGTCACCAGACTGGTGTACATACTACCTTAATACAGGTTAGGGACTAAAATCCTAATCTCCTGTGATCTGAACTGTCACCAGACTGGTGTACTTACTACCTTAATACAGGTTAGGGACTAAGATCCTACTTTCCTGTGACCATTACAGTCACCAGACTGGTGTACTTACTACCTTAATACAGGTTAGGGACAAAAATCCTACTCTCTTGTGACCATTACAGTCACCAGACTGGTGTACTTACTACCTTAATACAGGTTAGGGACAAAAATCCTACTCTCCTGTGGCCATTACAGTCACCAGACTGGTGTACTTACTACCTTAATACAGGTTAGGGACTAAAATCCTAATCTCCTGTGATCTGAACTGTCACCAGACTGGTGTACTTACTACCTTAATACAGGTTAGGGACTAAAATCATACTCTTCTGTGACCATTACAGTCACCAGACTGGTGTACCTACTACCTTAATACAGGTTAGGGACAAAAATCCTACTCTCCTGTGGCCATTACAGTCACCAGACTGGTGTACTTACTACCTTAATACAGGTTAGGGACTAAAATCCTAATCTCCTGTGATCTGAACTGTCACCAGACTGGTGTACTTACTACCTTAATACAGGTTAGGGACTAAAATCCTATTCTTCTGTGGCCATTACAGTCACCAGACTGGTGTACTTACTACCTTGATACAGGTTAGGGACTAAAATCCTACTCTTCTGTGGCCATTACAGTCACCAGACTGGTGTACTTACTACCTTGATTCAGGTTAGGGACTAAAATCCTACTCTCCTGTGACCATTACAGTCACCAGACTGGTGTACTTACTACCTTGATACAGGTTAGGGACTAAAATCCTACTCTCCTGTGACCATTACAGTCACCAGACTGGTGTCGCTGTATACGAGCAAAATGCGCAAGGGCGTTGGCAAGGAACAAGTAAGTGAACGTGATGGTGGTGCAGGCAGAGGCCGAAGTTGTGTGCAAGCACTAATTTCGTAACAAGAAAGGGGCACATCTACTCGCTCACACGTCCTGTCCCAAATTCTTGGGGCCCGCTCTTGAACCAACACCAGTGTCAACAGGTTGTTACTTGGATAGCGGATAATGCTTCAAGTCAGATTGGCACCTCCACAAACACCCTGTCTTCCACACGGTCAAGTGTCAGTAGCCGTGATACTGCACAGCACATTTCCCAACCTGATCCTCCTTCCTACCACCAGGCTGAGTACACGTCCACGAACATTACTGATCCCACACTTGGACACTCGGAAGTCCAGAAGTGTGTACCCATGGGTGAGTGGAGGTACATGGCAAATTCCCATAACAAAATTTAAATTCAGTTGTCATTTGTTGGTGGTGTGGTGAAGTCTGGCCCAATCCAACCCTTGTTCATCTTCATCAGAGTCAGCCTGTCAGCATTTTCAGTTGACAGGCGGGTGCGTTTATCAGTAATGATTCCACCTGCGGCTCTGAAAACACTCTCTTTCAAAACGCTAGCGGCAGGGCAGGCCAGGACTTCCAAGGCGTAGAGAGCCAATTCATGCCACGTGTCCAGCTTGGAGACACAATAATTGTAAGGCACAGAGGAATCTAGCAGTACAGTTGTTTGATCTGCAAGGTACTCCTTCAGCATCTGGCCAAACTTAGCATTTCTTGTGGCACTACCCCGCACCTCAGGGGCTGTGGTACGTGAGGGGCTGAGAAAACTATCCCACATCATAAAGACTGTTCCCCTACCTCTGGCGGATTGGACTTGTGCCCCTCTCGGCCGTACGCCTTGGTTGTCCACCGATTCCTGACCTATGCCGCTAGCGTTTTGTGAGGGGAATGATTTGCCTACTTCCGTGACTATGGCCTTCTGGAAATGCTGCATTTTGGCTGACCTCCCCACCTCAGGAATGAGAGACATAAGTTCTCCTTGTAGCGTGGGTCTAACAGTGTTGCCAACCAGTACTGATTGTCGGCCAAGATGTTGTGAACGCGAGGGTCACGAGCCAGGCAGCTTACCATAAAGTCAGCCATGTGCGCCAGACTCTTAACAGCCATCACTTCAGTATCCAGACCAACACGATGACTGAACATGCTGTCCTCCGCCTCCTCCTCCTCATCTCCACTGTCCTCTGGCCAGCCACGCAGAATCGAGGGTATGACTGGCGTGCAGGTCATATCCTCAATTTGGCCAGAGAGTTGCTCCATGTCTTCATCCTCCTCCTCGTCATAGTCCTCCACTGCAGGTTGTGATGAGATGAGTCTGGGCTGTGTGTTTTCACCCAAACCCACTACTGTTTCTTGCTCCAAGTCATCGCGCTCAGCCAGCAATGCATCCTCTTTGTTTTTCAGCAGAGACCGTTTTAGAAGGCAGAGTAGTGGTATGGTGATGCTAATAATGGCGTCATCGCCGCTCACCATCTTGGTGGAGTCCTCAAAGTTTTGGAGGACGGTACATAGGTCGGACATCCATCTCCACTCCTCAGGTGTTATGTGTGGAGTTTGACCCATTTCCCGACGGCTTAGGTGATGCAGGTAGTCCACAACTGCCCTCTTCTGCTCACATATCCTGACCAACATGTGCAGAGTTGAATTCCAACGCGTGGGGACATCACACACCAGTCTGTGGGCCGGAAGATGCAAATGGCGCTGAAAGCCGGCAAGGCCGGCTGAAGCAGCAGGTGACTTGCGAAAATGTGCAGACAGACAGTGAACTTTTACCAGCTGTTCAGACAGCTCTGGGTATGACTTTAGAAACCTCTGAACCACCAGGTTGAGCACATGGCCCACGCATGGAACACGCGTCAGCTGGCCTCGCCTCAAAGCTGCCACCAGGTTCCGGACATTGTCACACACGACCTTTCCTGGCTTTAGGTTCAGAGGTGTGAGCCAGTGATCTGCCTGCTGTTTCAGAGCTGTCCACACCTCTTCTGCATTGTGGGGTTTGTCACCTATGCAGACTAGCTTCAGCACAGCCTGTTGCCGCTTCGCAGAGGCAGTGCTGCAGTGCTTCCAGCTTGGGACTGGTGTGGAGGGTACAGTGGATGAGGATGCGCAGGAGGAGGAGGAGGAGGAGGCTGAAGAGCATGATATTCCGGAGCTGTAGAGTGTCGGTGAAACCCTGACAGATGTAGGGCCTGATATCGTTGCTGTGGGAAGGATGTGTTCCGTCCCTCGCTCAGACTGTGTCCCAGCCTCCACAATATTAACCCAGTGTTTTGTCAAGGAGATGTAGCGGCCTTGCCCACAAGCACTTGTCCACGTGTCTGTGGTAAGGTGGACTTTGGCTGAAACAGCGTTGTTCAGGGCACGTGTGATGCTGTTGGACACGTGGTTATGCAATGCGGGGACGGCACATCTGGAGAAATAGTGGCGGCTGGGGACCCAGTAACGTGGGACAGCAGCCGCCATCAGGTCGCGGAATGCTTCCGTCTCCGCCAGCCGGAAAGGCAACATTTCTAGCGCTATGAGTCGCGAAATGTGATAATTCAGGACTGTGGCATGTGGGGCGTTGGCAGCGTATTTGTGCCTGCGTTCAAAGGTTTGCTGAATGGATAATTGAACGCTGCGCTGGGACAAGGACGTGCTTGATGGTGGGGTTGTTTGTGCGTGGGCAACTTCAGGTGCAGGGCTGGAGGCTTGTTCGCGGCCAGCATGCACAGGGGATTGGCTCGCACGCACAACACGCGAAGACGTAGCAGTGACATCAGCAAGCACCGCTCCTCGACTCTGTTGTACTTCCCACAAAGTCGGGTGCTCTGCTGACATGCGCCTGATCATGCTGGTGGTGGTCAGGCTGCTAGTTTTCGTACCCCTGCTGCTTGTGGCATGGCAGGTGTTGCAAATGGCCTTTTTAGAGTCATCTGCAGCCAACTTAAAAAACTGCCAGACTCGGGAAGCCCGAACATTTGCACAGGCACCTTGTGTCGTGTTGTTGTTCCGGGGAACGGTTGCCTGCCTTCTGCCTGCGGACCCGACCGTGCTTCGTACTGCCTGTTGGGATGGTACGCCTCCCTCCCCCTGTGCACTGCTGTCCTCGCTCTGCATATCCTCCTGCCAGGTTGGGTCAGCTACTGGATCATCCACCACGTCGTCTTCCTCTTCCTTGGCTAATCGCTGGACTGCTCCTCCTTCTCCTCATGTGCCACCATGATGACCATTACAATAGTTAGGCTATTGTTTCAAGTATACCCCCAGTGGTAAATTTTTACGCCCATTCTTTTTGAATGGGCATTACAACGACAGGATACCTTTTCAATGGGAAAAATGTTTTGAGGCCCTCATGCACGTCTCTATCCAGGGACAATGTGGAGCCTCCCAATTTTTGGCTGCCCTGCCAAAGGGCTATACTACAATACACCCACTTGAGGTTTACAGGCCCTCCTGCATGTCTGTATGCATGGGTCATTGTTGAACCTCCCAATTTTTGGCTGCCCTGGCCAAAGGGCTATACTACAATACACCCACTTGAGGTTTACAGGCCCTCCTGCACGTCTCTATCCTGGGACAATGTGGAGCCTCACAATTTTTGGCTGCCCTGGCCAAAGGGCTATACTACAATACACCCACTTCACGTTTACAGGCCCTCCTGCACGTCTCTATCCTGGGACAATGTGGAGCCTCCCAATTTTTGGCTGCCCTGGCCAAAGGGCTATACTACTATACACCCACTTCAGGTTTACAGGCCCTCATGCACGTCTCTATCCAGGGGCATTGGTGAACCTCCAAATTTTGGACTGCCCTGGCAAAGGAAAATACTACAATAGACCCAGTTCCTCAAAATGGGCACATTATCTCAAGAGGCCTTCATGTACGTCTCCTCTCAGGGACATCAGAGTGCCGCACAATGTTTTCACGTAAAATCTTTCATGTAATCACAAAAAGTAACATACACCAGCTGTATCTCACTATTGGGTATGTGCCCTTAACATTTCCACCCTAAATATTCATATTTTTGACATTTTTAGGGTTTCTACATGCTGCCGGCAGTCATTTCATAAAAATATCAGGGTCTCCCATAGGATAACATTGGGCTCGGTACTCGGGCCGAGTACACGAGTATCTCGGGATGCTCGGCCCGAGCTTCGAGCACCCGAGCATTTTAGTACTCGCTCATCACTAATCTAAACGCTACAATTGTCACATCAATGTTGATATTTGTGCGTCAATAAAAAGTAAGAAATATCTCTTTAAGTATATCTATAAGGGCCATGACAGAGCTAATATGGAAATACAGCAAACAACAGTGAGTCATAATGAATCAACAAGTTTTCTTGACTCAAGATATGTCAGTGCTCCAGAAGCTGCTTCGAGAATATTTGCATTTCCTATGCATGCTCTGCCACATGCTATTATACGTTTAGCTGTCCATTTACCAATTCAACATCAGGTTAATTTTCATGAAAATTCTGCAGTTGAAGATGTGTTAAAAAGTTTAGGTTCAACGTCAACATTAATGGAATGGTTTTTGCTGAACCAACATGACAACAATGCAAGGCAGTATTTCTATCGTGAGATTCCAGAGCATTATGTTTGGAATAAAGGTTGGAAGCCAAGACAATGAGGAGTTAGTAAAATTATTGGACGTATGTATACTGTAAGTGTCAAAGATCAAGAAAGATATTGCCTTCGTCTGTTACTGCTGCATGTGAAAGGTACTACGTGTTATGAGTTTTTGAAAACAGTTAATGGAGTAGTGCACGATACATTTAAAGCTGCAGCTTTGGCTTTAGGACTTTTATTAGATGATAGTGTTTGGACCTCAACCTTAGAAGATGCAGTTTCCTTAAAATATGCTTTATCAACTTCAGCAATTGTATGCATACATATGTGTATTTGGACCACCTACAAATCCCGCAGAACTTTGGACAAATTTTGAGGAACATCTAATTGAGGATTATTGCTTATGTCTTCATAATAACAGTGGAGATTGGCAAAATTGCCAGTCTTATGCTATGCATGATGTCCAAAATGTGTTATTAGTGCATGGAAAAACATTTTCAGACTTTAATTTGCCAAAGCCTTCTACTCATGTTCTACAACTTCAAGAGTATGATCTAAATAAATGAACTATTGTTGGAAGCACAGAAAGTCAATCCTTTAAATGAAGAACAACGTGTTGCTTATAATACAATTGTCGATGGAAGGGCAAAATGTTTCTTCATTGGTGGTCCAGGAGGGAGTGGTAAAACCTACTTATATGAAGTTTTGATGCATCATGTTAGAGGGTCTGGAAAAGTTGTATTGCCGTCAGCTACAACAGGTATTGCAGCAAATCTGTTACAAGGAGGTCGTACTATGCATTCCCTGTTTGGAATACCAGTTCCTGTGAATGAAATATCCGTTTCCAGAATCAAACAAGATATGTTTGCTGGAAAACAGTTACAAAATGCACATCTGTTGATACTTGATGAGTGTACTATGGCACCCAAATATGCTTTGACTGTAATTGACAGACTTCTTCGTAAAGTTATGACTTCAAATGTTGCAGAAAAGAATGACATTCCATTTAGAGGCAAAGTTTTTGTTATTGGTGGAGATTTTAGGCAATGTCTTCCAGTTATAACAAATGGAACAAGAACAGATGTGATTGAATCCAGCTTAAAAATGGCTGATCTTTGGCAACAGTTTACTAAACTACAACTCACTAACAACATGCGATCCTCAGACCCAGAGTATAGCAATTGGCTTCTCAAGCTTGGTAATGGTGATCTTACCAATGAATACAATCTTGGAGAAGATATTATTGAAATACCGTAAGACATGTTGTCTACTACCTGCATTGTAACTGATGTTTTTGGACAACATATTGAAATTGATGTAAATGACAAAAGTAGTGTTGACAGAGCCTCTACCCATGCAATTCTGTGTCCCAAAAACGATGATGTGGCTTTGCTAAATGCCCGTGTGATGGATAGAATGTCTGGAGAGTATACTGTGTACACCAGTGATGATTCAGTGGATGTAGATAATGAAGAAGAACAAGAGCATTATCCGGTTGAATTTTTAAATAGTGTTACACCATCAAGAATGCCATACCACAGATTACAACTAAAAGTTGGGACAAATGTGATGTTGCTGTGGAATCTTTATACAAAGAGTGGTCTATGTAATGGAACTAGGCTTATTGTAACTGGACTCCTTTCCCATGTTATTCAAGCAAGAGTCATCAGTGGATCAGCAAAAGGACATGATGTCTTCATTCCACGCATAGACTTATGTCCTTCAGATACAGGTCATCCATTTAGGCTTCGACGTCGGCAATTTCCAGTCAAACCAGCTTTTGCCATGACTATAAACACGTCACAAGGCCAAACTTTACATCGTGTTGGCATATATTTACCGCAGCCAATTTTTGGTCATGGACAACTGTATGTTGCATTTTCTCGGGTGAAAATGAGGTGCAATGTGAAGGTACAAGTCATCGAGACCACTTTACAAGGACACTTGATTAAACACAGTCCAAACGTTTTCACCAAAAATGTGGTCTACAAAAATATGTTAGGTTAATTTACACATAGATAGGTATATTTATAGTTAGAAAGGAAAAAATAAGAATAGATCTAAATCTATAAATAATACATAGTTAGATGATAGATAGATAGATAGATAAATATCTATTGTATAATATCTTTATTATATAGATACTAGTAAAAAGGCTCAATGCAATTGCATCGGGAGCGCGTTGAAAAGAATTGTGTGTATACAGGCGGGTCAGTGGGTAGCAGAGTATACAGGGGGCTCTGTGGGTAGCAGAGTATACAGGCGGGTCTGTGGGTAGCAGAGTATACAGACGGCTCTGTTGGTAGCAGAGTATACAGGCGGCTCTGTGGGTAGCAGATTATACAGGTGGCTCTGTGGGTAGCAGAGTATACAGGCGGCTGTGTGGGTAGCAAAGTATAGAGACGGCTCTGTGGGTAGCAGATTATACAGGCAGCTCTGTGGGTAGCAGATTATACAGGTGGCTCTGTGGGTAGCAGAGTATACAGGCGGCTCTGTGGGTAGCAGAGCATACAGGCGGCTCTGTGGGTAGCAGAGTATACAGGCGGCTCTGTGGGTAGCAGAGTATACAGGCGGCTCTGTGGGTAGCAGAGTATACAGGCAGCTCTGTGGGTAGCAGAGTATACAGGCGGCTCTGTGGGTAGCAGAGTATACAGGCGGCTCTGTGGGTAGCAGAGTATACAGGCGGCTGTGTGGGTAGCAGAGTATACAGGCGGCTCTGTGGGTAGCAGAGTATACAGGCGGCTGTGTGGGTAGCAGAGTATACAGGCGGCTCTGTGGGTAGCCGAGTATACAGGCGGCTCTGTGGGTAGCAGAGTATACAGGCAGCTCTGTGGGTAGCAGAGTATACAGGCGGCTGTGTGGGTAGCAGAGTATACAGGCGGCTGTGTGGGTAGCAGAGTATACAGGCGGCTGTGTGGGTAGCAGAGTATACAGGCGGCTGTGTGGGTAGCAGAGTATACAGGCAGCTGTGTGGGTAGCAGAGTATACAGGTGGCTGTGTGGGTAGCAGAGTATACAGGCGGCTGTGTGGGTAGCAGAGTATAGGGGTGGCTGTGTGGGTAGCAAAGTATAGAGACGGCTCTGTGGGTAGCAGAGTATACAGGCGGCTCTGTGGGTAGCAGAGTATACAGGCGGCTCTGTGGGTAGCAGAGTATACAGGCGGCTCTGTGGGTAGCAGAGTATACAGGCGGCTCTGTGGGTAGCAGAGTATACAGGCGGCTCTGTGGGTAGCAGAGTATGATGTGGCGGGAGGCTGGAGGGGTGAGAAGAGCAGAGGCTGGAGGGGTGAGGATGAGCAGAGGCTGGAGGGGTGAGGAGAGCAGAGGCTGGAGGGGTGAGGAGAGCAGAGGCAGAATCCCAAACTCCCGATTATCTAAGTAGATGAAAGCTGTGAGCCCTAAAGTGTCTGGCACCATGACAGCTGTCACTCAGCTTCTCCAGAGTCCCGAATAGCAGAACTGTCCATAACCCAGGAGACCCAGGAGCACACACACACACAGTGTCGGCAGAGCAGAGCACACGCACACGCACACACAGGCACACACACAGTGGTGGCAGAGCAGTGCGCACGCAAACGCGCACACACACAGTGGCGGCAGAGCGCTCACACAGACACACAGTGCCGGCAGAGCACACACACAGTGCCGGCAGAGCAGGGCGCACGCACACACACACACATACACACACACACACGCACTGCGGGCAGAGCAAAGCACACACACACAGTGCCGGCAGAGCAAAGCACACATACACAGTGCCGGCAGAGCAAAGCACACACACACAGTGCCGGCAGAGCAAAGCACACACACACAGTGCCGGCAGAGCACACACACACACAGTGCCGGCAGAGAAGTGCGCACGCAAAGGCACACACACACACAGTGTCGGCAGAGCAGAGCGCTCAAACACACACACAGTGCCGGCAGAGCACACACACAGTGCCGGCAGAGTAGAGCACACAGACACAGTGCCGGCAGAGCAGAGCACACACACAGTGCCGGCAGAGCAGAGCACACACAGTGCCGGCAGAGCAGAACACACACACAGTGGCGGCAGAGCAGAGCACACACAGACAGTGCCGGCAGAGCAGAACACACACACAGTGGCGGCAGAGAAGAGCCCACACACACACAGTGGCGGCAGAGCAGAGCCCACACACACAGTGCCGGCTGAGCAGAACACACACACACAGTGCCGGCAGAGCAGAGCAAACACACAGTGCCAGCAGAGAAGAGCACACACACAGTGACGGCAGAACAGAGCACACACATACAGTGCCGACATAGCACAGCACAGACACACACAGTGCCGGCAGAGCACAGCACACACACACACAGTGGCGGCAGAGCACAGCACACACACACACAGTGGCGGCAGAGCACAGCACACACACACACACAGTGGCGGCAGAGCACAGCACACACACAGTGGTGGCAGAGCACAGCACACAAACACACAGTGGCGGCAGAGCACAGCACACACACACACAGTGGCGGCAGAGCACAGCACACACACACACAGTGGCAGCAGAGCACAGCACACACACAGTGGCGGCAGAGCACAGCACACACACAGTGGCGGCAGAGCACAGCACACACACACACACAGTGGCGGGCAGAGCACAGTGTGGCACCCCATGGGTTAATATGCCACAATAACACCACATAGGTTCTCTCCCCACTACACACTGACAAACACTAGCACCTCTGGGCCAGGAGGGGGAGCACCACCTGCTCCCTTAAATACTCCTGCTCATGAGGGAGAGCTCAGACCGTACAGCACGGTGCAGTACTGTGAAGAGCACAAGTTAGTGCAGAACTTAGTGCACGCCCAGCAAGGGTCAGAGGAACAGGAGAACTACAGACAGAGGAACACGTCTGGGAGCTGGAGTGATACTTTCACTTGCCCCAGAAGAGCGCACGGAACGGACACCGGATCCTGTACTGTGTCTGGCACCCACAGCACAGTGAATCCAGGAACAGTGGGATCTCTAGATGCCCCTAGTACCAGTGCAAAGCAACACGGAGGGGTCAGCACAGCACAGAGGACTCAAGTTGCCTAGCCAAGTGGTACCAGCAGAACACAGAGAAAGAGTGAGAAGTCCCAGCAGCTTAGCTAGACGCAGCAGCCAGGACACACACACAGCATAACACGAGGAAGCTGACGACCCGGACAGGGTGGGAAGAGAGCTTAGCCCCATTACAGACTTCGTGGACTATAACCTGCAACAACATCTGCAGTAAAGCTTTGGAAAACAGCAAAACTGTGAGTCTGTGTATTGATTGCAACCTTTGCCCTACATTCAGTAATAGAGAGCTCCCACCTGCAGAGCTACCAGCCTGTCAGCTCTGCACACGGATTAGAAGAAGCTGCAGCATCAGGAGAAGAGGAGAATTGCACCTTTGACTACTAAACGTGAGTGTGTGTCCTTTAACCCCGTCTCCACCATCCATATCCATTATAGACTAGACCATCACTGCCCCGGGGAATACATTTCTACCCACTGGAAACTATTACACCTAAGCTGCCATTCCATCATCCCCGGAGGTTCTGCAGCAGCGGCGGCCCCATCACTGGCCGCATATGGTGGGTGGCGTCACGACTGACAATCCCCTGTAAATACACCCCTTTTATTTGCCAGGGCCCGGGAAACAGACCGGACCAGGACCACCCGTGACTTCAGCAGACACGGTCCGGTACCGAGTACCCTTGTCCCAGTGGGCTCGACAACAGCACACACACACACAGTGTGGGCAGAGAACAACACACACATTGTGGGCAGAGCACAGCACACACACACACAGTGCGGGCAGAGCACAGCACACACACACACAGTGCGGGCAGAGCACAGCACACACACACACAGTGCGGGCAGAGCACAGCACACACACAGTGGCGGCAGAGCACAGCACACACACACACAGTGCCGGCAGAGGACAGCACACACACAGTGGCGGCAGAGCACAGCACACACAGACAGTGCGGGCAGAGCACAGCACACACACACAGTGCCGGCAGAGCACACACACAGTGGCGGCAGAGCACAGCACACGCGCACACACAGAAACACACACACACAACAGTGCCGGCAGAGCCGGCACACGCGCTGTCACTATCGCCTCATTGCTCGCGGCGGGGCCGACAGTTGGCAGGATGGCGGCGGTGTGAGGTAGTGCGGCTGCGGATCGCGATGACGCTATCGCGTCATCGCTCGCAGTGGCGCAGAGGATTTTGGGATTCGGCTGCAACGCCCGAATCCCAAACTCCCGATTATATAAGTAGATAAAATTTTTAAAAAATGCACAAAAAATACATAGATAATTAATAGTGAGATAACAGATAGTATATAGGTATATATATATAGGTATAGATAAATAAATTAGTGTGATAAAAGATTAGATATTTTATATAGTAAGTTGATCACACATTTAAGTATAAGATGGGAGATGTGTATCATCAAAATGTTAAATTTGGTGATATGAATCCAGATGTCATGTAATGTTCCAGTATTGTAGATACTGAGAACTTTAATTTTTCTTTAATAGGGCTGGGTTTTTTGAACAGCTAGAGAGATGGGTGGGACGGCTGTTCACCACATCTCCATCGAAAGGTGTGGTCTGTATGGATAGATAGATACATACATACAAAGATACATAGATAAATAGTTAGATAGATACAGTTAGGGCCAGAAATATGTGGACAGTGACACAATTTTCTCGAGTTGGGCTCTGCATGCCACCACATTGGATTTGAAATGAAACCTCTACAACAGAATTCAAGTGCAGATTGTAACGTTTAATTTGAAGGGTTGAACAAAAATATCTGATAGAAAATGTAGGAATTGTACACATTTCTTTACAAACACTCCACATTTTAGGAGGTCAGAAGTAATTGGACAAATAAACATAACCCAAACAAAATATTTTTATTTTCAATATTTTGTTGCGAATCCTTTGGAGGCAATCACTGCCTTAAGTCTGGAACCCATGGACATCACCAAACGCTGGGTTTCCTCCTTCTTAATGCTTTGCCAGGCCTTTACAGCCGCAGCCTTCAGGTCTTGCTTGTTTGTGGGTTTTTCCGTCTTAAGTCTGGATTTGAGCAAGTGAAATGCATGCTCAATTGGGTTAAGATCTGGTGATTGACTTGGCCATTGCAAAATGTTCCACTTTTTTGCACTCATGAACTCCTGGGTAGCTTTGGCTGTATGCTTGGGGTCATTGTCCATCTGTACTATGAAGCGCCGTCCAATCAACTTTGCAGCATTTGGCTGAATCTGGGCTGAAAGTATATCCCGGTACACTTCAGAATTCATCCGGCTACTCTTGTCTGCTGTTATGTCATCAATAAACACAAGTGACCCTGTGCCATTGAAAGCCATGCATGCCCATGCCATCACGTTGCCTCCACCATGTTTTACAAAGGATGTGGTGTGCCTTGGATCATGTGCCGTTCCCTTTCTTATCCAAACTTTTTTCTTCCCATCATTCTGGTACAGGTTGATCTTTGTCTCATCTGTCCATAGAATACTTTTCCAGAACTGAGCTGGCTTCTTAAGGTGTTTTTCAGCAAATTTAACTCTGGCCTGTCTATTTTTGGAATTGATGAATGGTTTGCATCTAGATGTGAACCCTTTGTATTTACTGTCATGGAGTCTTCTCTTTACTGTTGACTTAGAGACAGATACACCTACTTCACTGAGAGTGTTCTGGACTTCAGTTGATGTTGTGAACGGGTTCTTCTTCACCAAATAAAGTATGCGGCGATCATCCACCACTGTTGTCATCCGTGGACGCCCAGTCCTTTTAGAGTTACCAAGCTCACCAGTCAATTCCTTTTTTCTCAGAATGTACCCAACTGTTGATTTTGCTACTCCAAGCATGTCTGCTATCTCTCTGATGGATTTTTTCTTTTTTTTCAGCCTCAGGATGTTCTGCTTCACCTCAATTGAGAGTTCCTTTGACCGCATGTTGTCTGGCCACAGCAACAGCTTCCAAATGCAAAACCACACACCTGGAATCCATCCCTGACCTTTTAACTACTTCATTGATTACAGGTTAATGAGGGAGACGCCTTCAGAGTTAATTGCAGCCCTTAGAGTCCATTGTCCAATTACTTTTGGTCCCTTGAAAAAGAGGAGGCTATGCATTACAGAGCTATAATTCCTAAACCCTTTCTCCGATTTGGATGTGGAAACTCTCAAAATGCAGCTGGGAGTGTGCACTTTCAGCCCATATTATATACATAATTATATTTCTGAACATGTTTTTGTAAACAGCTAAAATAACAAAACTTGTGTCACTGTCCAAATATTTCTGGCCCTAACTGTATATAGATAGATAGATAGATAGATAGATAGATAGATAGATAGATAGATAGATACTAAAAATGGAGGCTTAGCTGAGAGTAAGTAAATAGTGATAAGTTAGAATAGGGACCCATCAGATCTAAGGTCACCTTGACGCTGATTGATGGGCTTACAGATATTGGTCAATATGTGTACTATGAACTTTCATTGTTTAAAGATAAGATTTTTCCAAAAATCAAAAAATAGATTTTTTTGAGAAAAGGTCTTTGATTTAAGTGAGTCCTCTCTCTGAGAATTAGTAAAAATGGAGGCTTAGCTGAGTCCAAGGAGAGAGTGAGAAGGTAGGACAGAGACCAGTGGCGTAACTACCGCGGGTCGCAGCGGTCGCGACTGCGACTGGGCCCGCCCCCTGGGGGGCCCCGAGCTCCCCGGGGGGCCCCGCTGCACGTGCCTCCAGCCGCCCGCCCGCGACCGCGGTAGCGCCGGAAGAGCAGCGGAGGGAGGACTGGAAGTGACAGAAGACACTTCCTGCAGCTGCGCATCAATGCCCGCCCCCACTGCTCCACAAGCCGGGAGGCAGAGCAGAGCAGGTACTCGCGGCGCTGGCAGATGTGTGGTTTATGCCGCCTCCCCTGCCTGCCTGCATGTGGTCTGGCCCCTCTCTTGCTTTGCCCGGGCCGCTTCCGTCAGTGGGGGGGATCCGTCTCCCTCCCCCGCTCCTTGCCCGGCTGGTACTCGCTCCCTGCCACGCCGGCCACCGCTGTGGGCCCTTCCTGCATAGGAGGAGGAAAGCGGGGGAGACAGAAAAAGGGACAGAGGAGAAGGAGAGTGGGGGATACAGGAGGACGGGGGATAGAGGAGGAGCAAAACGAGGGATGCAGGGAGACGGAGGAGGAAAGTGAGGGACACAGGAGAGCGGGGACACAGGAGGAAGAGAGTGGGGATCACAGGAGAACTGGGGACAGAGGAGGAGGAGAGTGGGGGACACAGGAGGACAGAGGAGGAGGAGAGCAGGGGACACAGGAGAACGGGGGACAGAGGAGGAGAGCGGGAGACACAGGGGAGCAGGGGACACAGGGAGACGGAGGAGGAGAGTGAGGGACACAGGAGAGCGGGGACACAGGAGGAAGAGAGTGGGGATCACAGGAGAACTGGGGACAGAGGAGGAGGAGAGTGGGGGACACAGGAGGACAGAGGAGGAGGAGAGCAGGGGACACAGGAGAACGGGGGACAGAGGAGGAGAGCGGGAGACACAGGGGAGCGGGGGACACAGGGAGACGGAGGAGGAGAGTGAGGAACACAGGAGAGCGGGGACACAGGGGGAAGAAAGTGGGGATCACAGGGGAACTGGGGACAGAGGAGGAGGAGAGTGGGGGACACAGGAGAATGGAGGGCAGAGGAGGAGGAGAGCGAGGGACACAGTAAGAGGAGAGCGGGGAACAGGAGGAGGAGAGCAGGGGACAGAGGAGGAAGAGAGCAGGGGACACAAGAGAATGGGGACAGAGGAGGAGAGCGGGAGACACAGGAGAATGGGGGAAAGAGGAGGAGGAGAGCAGGAGACACAGGAGGAGGAGGATAGCAGGGATAGATGAGAACGGGGGATAGAGCAGGAGGAAAACGGGGACACAGGACGATGGGAGACGGAGGAGGAGAGCGAGGGACACAGGAGAGCAGGGACACAGGAGGAAGAGTGGGGATCACAGGAGAACTGGGGACAGATGAGGAGGAGAGTTGGGAACAGGAGAATGGAGGACACAGGAGGAGGAGAGCGGGGGACACAGGAGGAAGAGAGCTTGAGATACAGAAGAACGGGGGACAGAGGAGGAGGAGAGCATGGGTCACAGGAGAATGGGGGACAGAGGAGGAGGAGAGTGAGGGACAGAGGTGAACGGGGGCAGAGGAGGGAGAGTGGGGAACACAGGAGGATGGGGGATGGAGGAGGAGGAGAGCGGGGGACACAGGAGAGCGGGCGACACATGAGGAGGAGAGTGGGGGACAGAGGAGAAGGAGAGCGGGGGACACAGGAGAGCGGGGGACAGAGGAGGAGGAGAGTGGGAGACACAGGAGAATGGGGGAAAGAGGAGGAGGAGAGCAGGAGACACAGGAGGAGGAGGATAGCAGGGATAGATGAGAACGGGGGATAGAGCAGGAGGAAAACGGGGACACAGGACGATGGGAGACGGAGGAGGAGAGCGAGGGACACAGGAGAGCAGGGACACAGGAGGAAGAGTGGGGATCACAGGAGAACTGGGGACAGATGAGGAGGAGAGTTGGGAACAGGAGAATGGAGGACACAGGAGGAGGAGAGCGGGGGACACAGGAGGAAGAGAGCTTGAGATACAGAAGAACGGGGGACAGAGGAGGAGGAGAGCATGGGTCACAGGAGAATGGGGGACAGAGGAGGAGGAGAGTGGGGGACAGAGGTGAACGGGGGCAGAGGAGGAGAGTGGGGAACACAGGAGGATGGGGGATGGAGGAGGAGGAGAGCGGGGGACACAGGAGAGCGGGCGACACATGAGGAGGAGAGTGGGGGACAGAGGAGAAGGAGAGCGGGGGACACAGGAGAGCGGGGGACAGAGGAGGAGGAGAGTGGGAGACACAGGAGAGCGGGGGACAGAGGAGGAGGAGAGTGGGAGACACAGGAGAATGGGGGAAAGAGGAGGAGGAGAGCAGGAGACACAGGAGGAGGAGGATAGCAGGGATAGATGAGAACGGGGGATAGAGCAGGAGGAAAACGGGGACACAGGACGATGGGAGACGGAGGAGGAGAGCGAGGGACACAGGAGAGCAGGGACACAGGAGGAAGAGTGGGGATCACAGGAGAACTGGGGACAGATGAGGAGGAGAGTTGGGAACAGGAGAATGGAGGACACAGGAGGAGGAGAGCGGGGGACACAGGAGGAAGAGAGCTTGAGATACAGAAGAACGGGGGACAGAGGAGGAGGAGAGCATGGGTCACAGGAGAATGGGGGACAGAGGAGGAGGAGAGTGGGGGACAGAGGTGAACGGGGGCAGAGGAGGAGAGTGGGGAACACAGGAGGATGGGGGATGGAGGAGGAGGAGAGCGGGGGACACAGGAGAGCGGGCGACACATGAGGAGGAGAGTGGGGACAGAGGAGAAGGAGAGCGGGGGACACAGGAGAGCGGGGGACAGAGGAGGAGGAGAGTGGGGGACACAGGAGAATGGGGGACAGAGGAGGAGGAGAGCAGGGGACAGAGGAGGAGGAGAGTGGGGGACAGAGGAGAACGGGGGCAGAGGAGGAGAGTGGGGAACACAGGAGGACGGGGGATAGAGGAGGAGGAGGAGAACGGGGGACACAGGAGGACAGGGGACGGAGGAGGAGAGCGAGGGACACAGGAGAGCGGGGACACAGGGGGAAGAGAGTGGGGATCACAGGAGAACTGGGGACAGAGGAGAAGGAGAGTGGGGGACACAGGAGAATGGAGGGTACAGGAGGAGGAGAGCGGGGGACACAGGAGGAAGAGAGCTTGAGATACAGAAGAACGGGGGACAGAGGAGGAGGAGAGCATGGGTCACAGGAGAATGGGGGACAGAGGAGGAGGAGAGTGGGGGACAGAGGTGAATGGGGGCAGAGGAGGAGAGTGGGGAACACAGGAGGATGGGGGATGGAGGAGGAGGAGAGCGGGGGACACAGGAGAGCAGGGGACAGAGGAGGAGGAGAGTGGGGGACAGAGGAGAACGGGGGCAGAGGAGGAGAGCGGGGAACACAGGAGGACGGGGGATAGAGGAGGAGAACAGGGGACGGAAGAGGAGAGCGAGGGTCACAGGAGAGCGGGGACACAGGGGGAAGAGAGTGGGGATCACAGGAGAACTGGGGACAGAGGAGAAGGAGAGTGGGGGACACAGGAGAATGGAGGACACAGGAGGAGGAGAGCGGGGGACACAGGAGGAAGAGAGCGGGAGATACAGAAGAACGGGGGACAGAGGAGGAGGAGAGCGTGGGACACAGGAGAATGGGGGACAGAGGAGGACACAGGAGGAGGTGGAGAGTGGGGCACAGAGGTGAAGAGCGGGGGACAGAGGAGAGCAGAAGACTCCACTACTGGAATAGGCTAACATGTGGGGTGACACTGGGTTTTGGAGTAAGTCTACTGTTTTGTGCATTTGTCACTAATCCTATTTTTCAGATCTCGGTGGGGCTGCATATATAACACACTATATAGAGGGATATAAGGCTGCACTAATGGAGAGCTATGAGGCTGCATATATAAGGCTGTACTATAGGGGCTGCACTACATGGAGGACGGAGCCTGCATTATACTGTATAGAGGGCTGTGAGGCTGTATTATACTATATAGAGGTCTATGAGGCTACTATATGTAGGATAGTGGGGGTGCCTTATAATAACTGGATGACTATTGGGGCTACCTTATAAATGGGGGACTATGGGATGCATTATAAAACATGGAGGACTATGGGGATATATTGTAATATATGGAGGAATATGGGATGCGTTATAATAATTGGACGCCTATCGTGGTGGGAGGAGGAAGACCGTATATACCAGAAAGGGGAACATATATACCACGATAAGGGCCACATTCCAGGAGGAGGACCATATATAGCAGGATGAGGGACATTAATAAATAGAGGGGTCAATTTGTGAGTCTTTATAGAACTTTGAACGTTACACGGGGCCCAAGCATCCGACCAACGTGTGTCCGTGGGGGGAAGGGGGCCCAGGTCTGAATTTCGCACCGGGGCCCACCAGACTCTAGTTACGCCACTGACAGAGACCCATCAGATGTAAAATTACTTTGAAGCTGGTTGATGAGCAAATAGGTATTGGCCAATATGTGTACCAAGAAGCTTAGATTATGAAGATAAAATATTCAAAAAATACATAGATGATAGACACATAGGTAGGTGATAGATAGATATAATTTATTACTTGCATTATTGTTAAGTTTCCATAAATAAACTATATACATATTCTGATGTACCAGTTTGATTTTGTCTAGTACAGGGGTGGGGAACACCAGTCTCGAGGGCCGCCAACATGGCAGGTTTTCAGGATTTCCTTAGAATTGCACAGGAGTTGCAAACATCACCAGTGCATGTGATTATATTGCCACCTTTACAATACTAAGGAAATCCTGAAAACATAACCTGTTGGTGACCCTTGAGGCCCCCATCCCTGATTTAGTACATGTATATAGCAGGCTGAGTCTACTCCGATCCAAAATGTGTACAAGCAAATGAGGCTGCACTCAGATCCAGTTATGTCTGCAGTTTGCTAATGTGACTGGTCTGCAAAGTTCTGCACTCATCTGAGTTAGCCTCAAGTAAATTGTTAGAACACTTTTCAACGCCACGACAACTTGGTTTCAAACCAGATAAAGAATATACCGTATCTAAACATGAATAATTACTTAACAATATTTTACTTCTCAACAAGATATGAAGATATTCATGTTTGTAATCTACCGGAATTTTCAAAATTTGTATCAGCAACAAATTGTTTTCTTCAAACTACAGGCTAATGGAACTAAGGATTTTTTAAAAATATGGTTTCAATAATTGAAACAAAAAACACTAAAGTGTTCGAACAACCATAGCCTTAACTGGTTTATGATTACTTCCTTGTTTAAAATATCAGGCAAACATTTTGATATCCCCATTGACATAAATTGAAAACCTTTCCAAATACTAATGACACTTGATTATTTTTGTAAGCAACAGATTGGTGGCTGGTAAAAAAAAAGCAATGAATCCCCAAATTTCCTCCTGTGAGATTTAGATGTGTATGCTGTAATAGCCTTTAAATAACAGATGGATCACAGACAGCCTAATATATCTGACAGCTTGGTAGATTATATTTGACAATTCTCATATAATATACTTTCTAAACTTGATAAGTTTGTTTCCTGTCCATGCTTAGCATAAACATAAAAAAAAATAATTATAATTATCATATAGGATGAATCTCTATTTAAGGGAAATCAATATATTAGCCTAGACTCACGATAGACCTTATTTAAAAAAAAAAAATAATTAGAAAATTTTGATTTTGTGAATTAATAGCTATGCAGTTATTACAGTACACTGAGAGGTATACTGGCAATACTGTACATGGCCAGTATGTATCACACAGACTGAGATCTGCTGCGATCTAAATCCAGGATGTTTGCTGGGACTTATTGTTCCACAGGCCTTTATATAATATGTGCTGGATTTAAGGATGGTCGAGAAGTGATGGGTGGGACTGACCATTCACATACCTCCCCATAGGTGTGTCCAATCTGTTATGATGTGACTCCTTCCTGATTACATGGCTATGAGGCAAGCAAGGTCTTTCACCCTTCCTGTTTTAACCAAATTGCAATGTCTGAGAGTGGAGCTGGCTAGAGCTCCTAGAAGTCCAGGTGGCAATCGAGGCCCGGTGAATCTAGATTCACGACAGGTGCTAATACGTAACAAGTCCAAGGACTTGGTGGATGATCCATGTGTGCAACTCCTGGACGGCAAGACAGGCAGGAGCCAGTCAGAGCTCTGCTGAGCTGCAAGATCAGGTAAACCCAGAGTGGAACTTTGTGTGCTGTCTTATCTCAGTTAATAATTATGTGCGGATGTATCTGCTGAAGTGAAGGACTGTGGGCTGTGAACAGTTCCTAGTGAGAACTGTGGTCTCGGTTAACGGCTGCATAGCCGGAGTAGTGGTTTATGTCTGATAAAAAACTGGAATTGACAATCTTCTATAGAAGACTGTCTGTGTGTGCTGGAATTGCGCAGTGAGCGTTCCCCAACATGCTAAATCAATGCTACCTTACAACACCAAAACTTAAAAAGTAACTAAGCTTAATTTATTTTATATAATTTCGTCCAAGATGGAAAGTTTTGAAATCTTGTGAATCACTTTATTAGCAGATTTGTCCTAATTCCTGTAGAAATAATTGCTAAAAAGGGGCTTAAAACCACTATTGTTCTCCAGTCTATTTTCCTGTCTTTATCTATATTTATATCAGAATGTACTCACTTGGAGTACAGATAATAGCAGTGTTTCACTAAGGCTGAGTTCACATACCACTTGTCACTATGTTCATTGGCTCCGTTCTGGGCTTAGGCCCATCCTCCGATCTTCTGCAAAATGGGATTCATAATTATGCTGTGATGAGGCCATTATCTATAATGATGCAGATGGAGTCATAATGTCCTCAGTGATGCATCATTTTTGTCCATATACAACTATTACTATAAGTAATAGAGAATAAAGAAAATTATGCAAGCTAGAACACACTGTAACTCTGTCTGCATCATTATAGCAAAGGCCCTATTGGCACATGCGTCCAAGGCTGCCTTCACATTTGCGTTTGTGTCTACATGCTGATGGCATGCAGACACAAACGCAGTGAAACGCAGTGTCATTTTGATGTGTCCGCAGTGGAGAATGTCCGCCTGCGGACACATCACTGTGCAGCCCGGGCAGCCAATCGGCGGTGTCCGGGGGCGGGCCGGAGGCGGAGATCAGCGACGGAGATCTCCTCCTCTCCGCCGCCGGTAAGCTCCGGGACGTGTCAGCGGGGTTAAACAGCTGATCTGACAGCTGTTTGGATCTCCCGCGCCGACACCGAGAGGAGATGTCGGCGCGGGAAGATTCAAACAGCTGTCACATCAGCTGTTTCTCCCCGCCGACACCGCTATGAGATTACCGGCGGTGGGAAGGAGCAGATCATAAGAGGCTCAGCTGATCTCCCGGTGGGCGTCGGTGATCTCCGGTGACATCACCGGCGGCCACCGGGAGAGATTTCAATGGGTCCGCAGCGTTCTCCTGCGCTGTCAAGCGCCGAACACTGCGGACCCATTGACGCCAATGCATTGTTTGTGTGCTTGGGGACGCTTGCTGATTTTCCAAGGTCCCCGAGTGCCCAAAAAATGCAACATGCTGCGTCCTGGGTGCGGACGGGAGACCCCGGAAAGAGCAGATATCTTCCGCATCCGCACCCGAACGCAGCAAATGCAGGCACTATTCGTTCCTATGTTAAACATAGGAACCGCAGTGCGCATGCGCTTGACTGCGTATGGGAACGCAGCATACGCTGCCTTCCCATACGCAAGTGTGAAGGCAGCCTAAATCCCCTTTTGTGGGGGTATGACCCTGATGGAGTCACTGAATGTAGTGGAAAGCATTATGTGAACCTAGCTTTACTCTGGGCATAAGCCTGCTGCTGGAGATTGTCCTGAAAAGCAGAAGATCCAGGGAATACAGATGCTGACCCTTTGACTTCCATTATCTGTACCCAAAATGAGTATGGTCTGAAATCAATCCGGCTAAAGACAGGCAAAGAGTCGGGGAAAAGCAGTATATTCAATTTTTTTTTCAAGAAATAAAGTCAATTTGCCTACAAAAATCATTTGCAAAATTTCATACTTTCTATGTTTTACTTTTTTTTTTTTTTTTTTTTAAATAAGGTTTATTTTCTTTTATAGACTAAAAGGTAAGGAAAATAAGCAAAATTAGTGACACTTATTTTTATCCTATATTGCAAAGCTCAGCGTTCTCATTTTTAAGAATATTCATTAATACAGGAACTGCTAACTTACTACCAGTATTCAATCCAAAACCCTAACTTAATCTTTAAAAGGGAGTGAAAGGTTTGATAAGCTGTGTGATACCTAAGTAATGAATTTGGTGTTCTTGTTTTTCGTTTTTGTGAGTAATTGTGCTCTTGTGTTCTAAATCTGTGAGAAAGTCACTAGAATTAAATGTCTACCAGCGACAAATAAGAAAATCCTGCTAATAAGATATACTGACCATGGTATGGTTTAGGCTAGGGCTACACAGAGGTGTGTCATGTGACTAGAATTGCAGTGACACATGACAAAGTTGTTATGTAATAATTTATTTTATAATACTGCGTTTGTGACCTGTGACAAAATAGTATATGTTTCCAGATGTGTTGGACTTTCTGTTTTGTTGTTCGTCACAAGTCACATAATGCAGTTACTAGGCCATGTGCACATGTTGAGCATTTGGTGATTTTTTTTACCTCAGTATTTGTAAGCCAAAGCCTACAGTGGGCAACAAATGGTGGTGCACGTGTTTCTATTATACTTTTCCTCTCATTGCTCCACACCTGGTTTTGGCTTTTAAATACTGAGGTAAAGAACTCACCAAATACTGAACATGTGCACATGGCCTTACAAATACTGAGGTAAAAAACTCCCCAAATACTGAACATGTGTGGCGCCCCTGCGTCCAGGGTGGCCACAGGTAGTACTGCAGCCAGGTAGGAGGGTAGACAGTTTGTTTAACAAACACCTCACAAACATATCCATTGCATAGGGACCTAACCCTCAGTCTGGGACTCTAGGCAGACAAGGGGTAATAGGCTAGATATGAGTGGATGGAGCGTAGTCATGGTAACGGATGGGTATATAAGGGAGTGACAGGAAGCGGTTAGCCAGTAGGAAGGTGCCGAGCAGTCAAGACAAGACCAGTACCATCAGGTCCAGAGAAGTAGTAAAGGCCAGCAACTGACTGATAGGAAAGTTTCCCTGATTATACCAAGAAGTTACACAGAAAGGAAAGGGACCCGGTAATCTCTTGAGAAATAGGGATACCTGTGGTTTGGCTGAAAGCAGAGTGTCAGCTCTGAAGGGGACTGACGATTTACCCGGTGCCCCAGACAACTTGACGGGGAATACAGATTCCAGATCTATATTCCCACCATAAGATTGGGGAGCACTGCAGCATAGATATGACCCGGCTTACCGCCTAAAGAATAAAAGGGGGAAGCTGCCAAAAGGGACCGAGCTGCCGCTCCTTAATCCACTTTGAGGAGAAAATACTGAGAAATAGCCAGAAAGGACACGTAGAAAGACAGAGGAGTCTAGGAAAGATCACCTGGCTGCAGTGGGTTCAGTATACCGGGTTCAATATGGCAAAGCTGTAAAGAATTGTATTGTACCGTGCCTGTTTGACTGAAGGATAAGAACAGTAAACCCGGGTGAACCCTGCTACGTTGTCTGTGTCTGATTTCAGGTATGAAAAGCTGTCAGTTCTCCATCTAGCCCCGTCAGGAGCCACCTCCATATCACCCCTTTCTCCTGCAAAGCCTACAATTACCATCACTGACTTTTACTACCACTGCCCCGGGGGACCCAGTTCTGCCCACAGGAACTGTTCTATCCTAGCTGCCAAAACATCACCCCCGGAGGTTCTGCAGCAGCGGTTGTCCCCATTATTGACCACATAATGTGGGTGGCGTCACGAGTGACAAATCCCCTGTAAATAACCATCATTTTATTGTGCGGGCCCGGGACACGGTCCAGACCAGGACCGCCGTGACATCCCCCAGCAGTACACCGGTCCGGCACCGAGTACCCCGTCCCAGTGGGCTCAACAATCGTGCACGTGGCCTTACAAATACCGAGGTAAAAAAAACTCCCTAAATACTGAAGATGTCCACGTTGCCTTACAAATACTGAGGTAAAAAAACTCACCAAATACTGAAGATGTGCATGTGGCCTTACAAATACTGAGGTAAAAAAACTCACCAAATACTCAATGTTGACTTGACCTAAAATGTACAAACTGAATAAAAAATGGGAAAAACAGTGGCAGAATCTAAGGCCACATGCACATGTGTAGTTGGTGAGTTCTTATTTCAGTATTTGTAGCCAAAACCAGTACTGAAACAATCAGAGAAAAAGTATAGCGTATTTTGAGATTTTAAAGCACACTTTTGTTCCCCCAAATTTTGAGGGGAAATTGAAGGAAGCGTTTTATAGAGTAGGGGGTTTTTGGAGTTGTGTCCAGGCGCTGGAGGAAGCTTGAACAGGCTGCAGCTGCGGGTCGTAGTAACATGGACCCGCTTATTAGACTCATGTAATATGCACTGCATCCCACTATCTATTGCCGGCAGGGGGAGCGGTGGATATGATATGAACCAATGAGCGGGTTCATAGGTCCAGCATCTGCAGCTGCAGCCCTTTGCGACCCTGTGAATAGTCACTGCCTCCCATGCTTTCATTGCATGGAAAGCAGTAACTATTCGGGCACTGTCTGTGCCGGCATCTGGTCATGTGAGTGGCACAATGTTGTCATCACTGCATTCACTGCTCACATGACTGGATGTCGGCACAAGCAGATCGACGGACTGATGGCACAGGCTGCAGGTAACAATGGAGAGAGGTGAGTATGATCATTTATTATTTTTTAACTGTGCACCAGCATGGGAGCTATATACCATCATGGGGACCATAACCACGATGGGGGCTATATCCAGCATGGGGGCTATGTACTAGCATCATGGGGGCCATAACCAGGATGGGGGCTAAATGCAGCATGGGGGCTGTGTACCATCATGGGGCCATAACCAGAATGGGAGCTATATCCAGCATGGGGGCTATGTACGATCATGGGGGACCATATTCAGCATGGAGGCTATGTACCATCATGCAGGCTATGTACCATCATGGAGGCTATGTACCATCAAGGGAACCATAACCAGGATGGGGGCTATATCCAGCATGGGGGCTATGTACCATTATTGGTGTCATTTAATAATAATCCAGAAATATAATCTAGTTGAAAATGGAAAAGTTACAAAACAAAATATATTTTCAGCAATGAAACCTAAAATAATTCTTCTAAGATTTATGATCATCTGCTGTACAGAGCCATTAAATAGCAGATGTATCACAGACGGGTAAATATATTTGACAGCTTGGTGGAATAAACTTGACAATTCTCATTTACTTTATTTGCCCAGTGACAAGTTTTAATGTCCATAGTTAGTGCACAAAATAATAATAAGGTAGCATCAATGTCTCTTTCAGGAACATCAATATCTTGGACTTCAGCATTGTATGATATTTTTATTAATAAACTGTTAAAGGTACAAAATAAAGACACATAAACCTAAGATCTTGAAGAGTATTTAATCAGATTTCACAATAAGAATGGTGTACTTACTTTATAAATCCCTGTCAGTATTAAATAATGGCTGTCTAATCCTTCTTTCAAAATTATACCCCTGGTAATAAGATTTATATTTATTATATACCAGTGTGTCAGCACTTAGTTCTGTGATTGTGGTCAGCGGCTCTCTCTACTCGAGCAGTAGAAAGCAGCTACAGTCATGACCGAAAGTGTTAGCACAAATGATAAGGGAACCTTCCCTGAACATGTTCGCCAATTTAAAAATTCAGCACGAACATTACAGATTCAGTTCGTGATCAGAAACCCGAGCTTTTTTCAAAAAAATTGTGGCTTTGTTGGGAAAAATAGTTACAAATGGCCCTAAAATTTTCCCTGTTTGTTTGGGGCCAAAACGCTTTCCGGAAGATACGTTGGCTAGGGATGGGCGAATCTACTCGCTAGGACTCGTTACTCGGCGAGTAGTAAGGGACTCGCAGGACTCGGTACTCGGCGAGTTTCCCAGTGATGACTCGCACGAGTCCAATGCAAATCAATATCAATCCTAGTTTTGTCAGAAACGCTGACAAAACTAGGATTGCCATTGTTTGCATTGGACTCGTGCGAGTAATCACTGGCTACTGTGCCAGTGATAGCAGGGAAACTCGCAAAGTAACTGCTGTTTCTTTGCAAGCCGAGTCCAGCTGTCTTCTCTGTGCAGCTCCAGGGTCCTAGAACCTGCCTGCTCACAGAGATGATGTAGCAGTGCTGAGATTATTCTCAGTCTGCTCATTCCCTGTGCATGTAGCAGAGAGGACATCGCGTTTTGGACTACGTCGGACGGAAGAGGATTTTTTTAATTAAAGATGGAGTCCCTAATGGCTTTTTTTTTTATTTCAAATAAAAAATTTTCTCTGTGTTTTTTTAACCCTTTATTGGAGATTCTTAGTGGCTGGGTCAAACGTGGCCTGACATTAAGAATCTCGGGCTTAATACCAGCTTGTATAACAAAGCTGGTATTAACCCCTTTATTACCCAGCGTGCTACCGCCACCAGGGCCGCTGGAAGAGCGGGGTTCAGCGCCAGAGGATGGCGCTTCAATGAATGCGCCATCTTCTGGGGCGGCTGCGGGCTGCAATTTGCAGCGGGGGGTGCCCAGAAAGCTTGGGCATCCCTGCGCTGCGGATTCCAGCCCTCAGCTGCTTAGCTGTACCTGGCTAGACATAGAAATTGCGCGGAGCCCCACGCATTTTTTTAAAATTATTTAATGAATTTCAGAGTCAGAGTCTCAGAGTCAGAATCTCAGAATTTCATGAAATAATTTAAAAAAAATGCGTGGGGCTCCGCGCAATTTCTATGTCTAGCCAGGTACAGCTAAGCAGCTGGGGGCTGGAATCCGCAGCGCAGGGATGCCCAAGCTTTCTGGGCACCCCCCGCTGCAAATTGCAGCCCGCAGCCGCCCCAGAAGATGGCGCGTTCATTGAAGTGCCATCCTCTGACGCTGAACCCCGCTCTTCCAGCGGCCCTGGTAGCGGTGGCACGCTGGGTAATAAAGAGGTTAGGGCCAGCTTTGTATTATCAGCTGGCCCTAAGCCCGAAATTTATGGTGGTCACGCCAATATTAGACATGACCGCCATGAATTTCTATTAAATTGTTTTAAAAAAAACACAACACAAAGAAAATTTTTTATTAGAAATAAAAAAAAAAGCCATTAGGGACTCCATCTTTAATTAAAAAAATCCTCTTCCGTCCGACGCAGTCCAAAACGCGATGTCCTCTCTGCTACATCCCCTGTGTATAGATATAGATCTCTATGCACAGGGAATGAGCAGACTGAGAACAATCTCAGCTCTGCTACATCATCTCTGTGCACAGACATTCATGTCTGTACACAGGGAATGAGCAGACTGAGAACAATTTCAGCTCTGCTACATCAGGCAGCAGGCGGGCTCTAGGACCCTGGAGCTGGCAGCCAACACAGAGGAGACAGGACTCTTATCTGTGCGAGTCAGCGATTACTTACAAAGTAAACGAGCAATGCAAATAAATGACAAAACTAGGATTGCTTCAGGCTGAAGCTTCCGAGACACATCTGCGAGTTGTAAATCTCACACTACTCGCTATTACTCGCTTCCCCATTCATTAACATTGGACTCGCTAGACTCGCAACGAGTAGCGAGTCCTGGGCTCGGACTCGCTAGAGTCAAGCGATTCCGAGTAATTTAGGATTCGCCCATCACTAACGTTGGCAGGGAAGAACACCTCGAGAGTATTTCCACCATCGGGTCCTACTGGCTTGTATCAAGCTGTAGAATTTTTAGAGCTATAAAAGAATTTTTTTAAGCATCATGGAGTTTGTAAGTGTTTTGACACCTGCAGGGTGTGATTTTTGGAAACAGTGCCAGATGTGGCAGAAACTGTAAAGTCCAGGAACCTTACAATGTCATTAAAGCATCCATTTAAGAGAGATTAATAATCTGGGGTCAATTGTTCTCAAAAATTTATTTTTTTATTTAATTTTTATTTTTTTTGTGGAGGAAAGAGCAAATGAGCCGCCCGGGGCAGTGGGGAACTCGGGTAACCGGGCCTTCGCTGTAGTCGGGGATATCACTGTGGCCTGCCCAGACCCGTGGCCCCGGGGACCGAACTTAAAGAAGAGGATATATATATACAGGGGAATAAAGTTTGTAATGTAGTTCTCGTGACGCCACCCGCAGCTTCTGGTGATTGAGCACCAGCACAACTTCAGTCCTCTGGAGGGTGGTGGTATAGCGGCCTTGATGTTACAGCTCCCTGCAGGTGGAGCTGACCCTCCGGGGCAGAGATGCACCGGTGAGGGTAAGGGTGCTGGTGATGGATGGATGGCAGAAACACGGTGCATCGAAGAGACAAAGACACAAAGACTTGAGCACTCCCCCCGGGTACTTTACTGGAGCGTTGCAGATGGTAATACAGTTCACACCAGGTAACAATCTCTGGACGAAATAGCTGGCAGGGTAGTCACAACAGGCTGCAAAGTCAAGGGGAGTCTCCCGTGGAATGCCTGCTTAGATCTGCCCTGTGTCCTGCTCTCAATGCCTGTCTTGAGGCACCCACTTCATACCAGGCCCGTTGGAGATGGGAATCCTGGCGTGACAATTCCTCTGGACAGGATGACGGGGCCAGTAAATTGTCCGCGACCTCCGGTGTTCTCGGTGAGGGGATAAACTCCCTCGCCGTCTTTGGAACCGGTGCTCCGGTAAAACAGACCAGGGTTCCCTCCTGAGTATGGGCACTCGGGGGGTTCGCTCCTTTCATCTGGGCTGCCCGCTTCTCTCTCTACGGGCCCCCTCCCTGGGATTACTCCTTCACTCCTCGGAAGATCCCCGTTCTGCGTCTTTTCTCAGTGATGACTAAAACTCCACTGTGTGTCCTCCCTCCTCCCCTAACTTCCCTCCCCCAGGGTATGGGACCTCTGCCATCTGCCTAGGTGGCTCTGTGTGGGAGTGCTAGGATGGGAGCCTCCCAAAGAACATTTGCATTCTGTTGTGACAGGGGTAACCGCACACTCATTTATGGGTGCAGCACGCTAACTGTGACGCCTGACCAGGTGGGGCGCCACACAAACCTTTATTATTGCAGATGGTCAGCACTGTGTGATGCCATCTCTTCTAATTATGTGATACCAATTCATATAGAAATGGCATAATGCCATTGGCTATGGTCACATTAAAGTTTTGACCCTAGCCTACCGGATTGCGCTTTTATCTTAGTACTTTTCCCAGCACCGCATAGCGTTACCACTATGCGGTGCTGGATAATGCTGCCAATAGTTACCCGATATTTACCTTCCCAACCAGTCACTTAGGAAGCTACTGGGAGTGCGCTTTACAGCGCCGCACAGGAAACGCTGCAGACATGCTTTACATGTTTTTATAGGACTCTTCACACTAATGAAACACCATACTATGGATATTGCTTCTTGAAAATGAGCAATCACTATTTCATTCCAAATTGTCACTTCAGTGAGGAAGTGGACAAACTCTAGTGCCACCCAATTTGAAGTGACAATTTGCATATTTCCCAAAGGAGCATTGCAGCTATAAGTTTCCTTATCAGTCTCCTTATGCCAGCTGGCAGATTCCTCGCCATAAGGAGAATGCCTATTTCATTCCATACGTTTCCAATACACATTTTTGTCATGTGCACAACTGTGTTATATATGTAATTCATGCTGACATTGTCCTTTCATTGCTGCAGTGTCCACAAGCCTTTTTCAGCATTCCAGATGAATTGTTAACGTGAACAAAGTTATTTTGTTTTCATCATTCATCTTCTACAGATATGTCAGGCTTCAATAATTACTGGCACTGCACCTACCTGCAACCCAGGTGTTACCTTGTAGCATGGGGAATTGATTTCTGAGTGACATTATTTCTGAAGGCCACCGCATAGAAGGGTTAGTGAGACAAGCTAGGCAAAAAGATTGTGCAAACAGTAATATCTTGTAGTGATTAATTGTGTCTGACTCAGTCCTGTCACTGGAACAGGTTGGCCCCTTGGCAAACCAAACAAGCATCACTGTGGAGCTCAAAGTGTCAGCGCCATATTGGCAGTGCAGTGCAAATATATATACTACATACAGGGCCGCCATCAGGGGGTGACAGCCCTGACTGGAGTCAGGGGCCCCAAGCCCAGGGGGGCCCGGCCGTCACTCTAGGGGGCGTGGCCATTTTGAGCAGGCTCCTCCGGGCCCCGTCCCCCATGTCTTGCAGGGCCCCCCCCATTAATCACCGACGCCGGGCCTTGGAGAAGCTGCGGCAGGGAGCGGTGGGCGCCGCCATGTTCTTTGTGGCCGGCGCCCACTAACTGTACAGCCGGTCAGTAGAGGTTGAGACTTCTACACAATGGCCGTGGTCTCCATTTAGCCGCGGCCATTTTGTTGAAGTCTCAACTTCCACCGACCGGCTGTACAGTTAGTGAATGCAGCCGGCCACAAAGAACATGGTGGCGCCCACCGCTAGCTGCCGCAGGCCCGCAGCTACTCCCCTGCAGGCAGCTCCAGTCCTGCAGATGTGCCCTCCAGGCTCCGGCACCCCTGCTCCGCATCCACAGCTCCCCCCAATGGTAAGTTATGGGGGGGTCCGGGGTAGGGATGGGGCCATATATAAGGAAGGAGGCTGTGGGGATGGAGACAGGGAGGCTGTGGGGATGGAGACAGGGAGGCTGTGGGGATGGAGACAGGGAGGCTGTGGGGAGACAGGGAGGCTGTGGGGAGACGGAGGCTGTGGGGAGACAGGGAGGCTGTCGGGAGATAGGGAGGCTGTCGGGAGATAGGGAGGCTGTCAAGATGGAGGGATGCAGTCAGGATGGAGGGAGGCTGTTGGTATGGAGGAAGGATGGAGAGAGGCTGTCTGGATGGAATAGGCTATTGGGATAGAGGGAGGCTGTCAGGATGGAGGACCGCTGTTGGGATGGAGGAAGTATGGAGGGAGGCTGTTAGGATGGAGGAACGTTGATGGGATGGAGGGAGGCTATTGCGATGGAGGAAGGATGAAGGGAGGCTGTCAGGATGGAGGAAGGATGAAGTGAGGCTGTTGGGATGGAGGAAGGATGGAAGGAGGCTGTCAGGATGGAGGGAGGATGTCGGGATGGAGGAACGCTGTTGGGATGGAGGAAGTATGGAGAGAGGCTGTCAGGATGGAGGAAGGATAGAAGGAGGCTGTTGGGATGGAGGAAAGATGGAGGGAGGCCATCAGGATAGAAGGAGGCTGTCGGGATGGAGGGAAGCTGTTGGGATGGAGGAACGCTGTTGGGATGGAGGAAGTATGGAGGGAGGCTGTCAGGATGGAGGGACATTTTTGGGATTGAGGGAGGCTATCGCGATGGAGGAAGGATGGAGGGAGGCTGTCAGGATGGACGAAGGATGAAGTGAGGATGTTGGGATGGAGGAAGAATGGAAGGAGGCTGTCAGAATGGAGGAAGGATGAAGTGAGGCTGTCAGAATGGAGGAAGGATGAAGTGAGGCTGTCGGGATGGAGGAAGGATGGAAGGAGGCTGTCAGGATGGAAGAAGGATGGAGGGAGACTATCAGGATGGAGGGAGGCTGTTGGAATGGAGGGAAGCTGTTGGGATGTTGTCTATATGGCTGGCAGCCATCTCTATTGCGTACGGCCAGCAGTAGTCTCTATTGTGTATTCTCTATTGTGTATTGCCAGCAGCAGTTTCTATTGTGTATTCCCTATTGTTTGTATAGCCAGCAGCAGTCTCCATTGTGTATACGGTCCGCAGCCATCTCTATTGTGTATACAGGTAGCAGCTGTCTCTATTCTGTATTCTCTATTGTATATACAGCTATTGTGTTTAGCGTTATAGAAAAGAAGTTGCAACACACAATCAGCTGTGTTTATTCACTCTTCGTGGGGTGGCGCTTCAACAGGCATATAGTCAACAGGCATATGGTGGACTATATGCCTGTTGAAGCGCCACTTGCGGTGTGAAACGGCCATCGCCTTTGAGAACCCCCTGTCCTCCCACCCGCACCATGTCAGACCACACGAAGAGGGAATAAACACCGTTGATCCTACGATGTTGCAACTTCATTTCTATAACGCTAACTGGAAGTATGCACCGGGTTGTTTGAGCGCTCAGCAGGCTGAATGCCGGAGCGCTGGTGATCAGGAAGGGGGCACCCTGAAGCGATCTGCAAGCTGCAGCTCTCCAGAAACACCGTGGACAGATTGGTGCTGGCACCAAGAATCGTCAGAACCGTGACTGATACAGCTATTGTGTATTCAGCCCACAGCAGTCTCAAGTGTGTGTGTGTGTGTAATATTTAATAAAGAGAGTGTGAAAAAAGGAAAAAGAGCACAAAAAATAGAAATAAGTGGACTTTATTACCCAATGGCGTGGCCACACATTGAGCAATAAAGTCCACTTTTTTCTATTTTTTTGTGCTGTTTTTCTTTTTTTTTTAATCTATTGTAAGGAACCATCTGGATTGCTGGTTGGGAAAGCTTTGCACATAAATTGAGGTAATTTTTGGTGGTGTTCCAATTTTTCACTATATGTGTAATGTATGTTTGGGTGGAGACGGATCTAGGGTGGAGGCGGAGCCTGGGTGGAGTCTGGGCGGAGTCTCAGGGAGTGGAGGCTGGGCGGAGTCTCAGGGGGGCCCCAAAATGTTGGCAATCAAGGGCCCCGAAATTCCTAGTGGCAGCCCTAAATACATATATTCTTATGTTTGTGATTGAGAGTTATATTTTATGTTAGAGTAAGTTTTTTACTTCACTCACTCCTTATGTGCTGGACTGTTTCTACAAACAGGTGCTTTGCTACTACAGAGACTAGTCAATAAGCCGCAGTCCTCTGTCCTGACGGTCTGAGGTATGGAAATGCAAGATACTATACATATAGTGCTTGCCATGTGCAGTCCTAAAGGGCCACAAACAGTGCATGTTTTCAGAATTTACCTAGCATTGCACAAGGTGATGAAATTAGCACCTGTGCAATACCAAGAAAATCCTGAAAACTTGTAAAGTTTCCAGACTTTGAGGACTTTAGTTGACCATCTCTGCCCTAGAAGTCTCTGGAAGTAGCCTGGGGCAAGAGAAATACTCAAACCCTTTCACCACAACTGTGGCTCTCCCTGGACCCTCTTAGACCCTGTGGCTACGGTGTGTTTGATGATTTTTTTACTCAGATTTTGAGAATCTACATCAAAATCTGCATGTCTATTGTGAGGCCAACAAAGTCTATGACAGGTGCTGTCTCCACGTTGCTCTTTATTCCCTTGCACATGTGGTTCAGATTTCTTTCTTCTGCCCCAAAATCTACATCAAATCTACAAGGGAAAAAACAGATTGACACAGTATTTCTGAACTCTCAGATTTTGCAGGCGTCAAATTCTCAAAATCAGCTTCCCAAAAAGCATCAAACAACGTACTATGAGCATTGGGCCTTACGGCAATATGGTAGGGTCAGGTTCATAGAAAGCATCCCCCATATGCTGTGAGAGCAGGCACACAGGCATGTGTGACAGTGTGACAAGCGGTGCCATCACAGACATTAGTGCACTTCAGACTTGAGTGGTCAAGCAGGGGCTATCCCACAGTTTGAACTGTGCTGCCCTCCATGATATCATCACTCCTCACCCATGATGTCTCACAATACCGGCGGGATGTATCTGTTACATCTTGCGTGATATCGCGGCTCTCCCGAGACAGCTAGTGTTATGAGTGCTGTTGCCACTGAGGTTATCTCAGGTCACACAACAGGATTCTCTGCTGTATGACACCCACTGTGTTACCTGTCTCAGGTTCATAAGTGGGCATGGAAGTATTTAAAGTATGACAACAGTGCTGAAGCTTGCTAAGTAATAGTGTATGAAGATAATGTATGTGCCAAAACAGTGGAGCTCCACTATTAAAAGGTTTGAGCTGTATTTGGCAGCTATTTGGCCCTTTGAAGGTTTTTTCTAAGCCCTTGATTTTGACTCCCATTGATCTGAACAGGGCTCGGAAGTTTGACAAACTCTTCGCCAGATGAATTGGGGGACATATACCAAATCAAAACTACAAAAGGTTTGCTCATCTGTAGTTGGCACCCTAGAAACTGTTCCTGAAAATGAAGTGTTTCTCTCAGAAAATTATTGCAACTACACATGTTTTGTGTTACACATGCTTAATTCCTTGTATTTAATGACACAAAAAAAACATAGAAAAAATGCAAGTTAAACATAGTTTCACACAAAACCCTAAAAATGGCAAGTAATAGTTCACCTGAAACCAAATACAAAGAGAACAACTTGATTCAATCTTTACAATTTGTTTGACATTGAGCATGGAGAACAGAAAAAAGAGACGAGAACAGACTGAGAACTTGAGAACCAAAATCATTGCAAAATATCAACAATCTCAAGGTTACAAGCTATGGCAGTGTAAGGCTAGGGTCACACATGTCATGCGTTTTTTTTTGGTTCTTTTTGGCACCCATGCGTTTTTCCATGCTTTTTTACATTTCTGCATGCGTTTTTTAAGGTGTTTTTTGACACCCTGTGTTTTTCCATGCGTTTTTGAATCAGCACTAAAAAATACTGCATTTTTTGGTGCGTTTTTTTAACATGTGCCCCTATGGGAAACGCATGCGTTTTTGCATGGTACTAAATGGTACCATGCGTTTTTGCATGCGCTTTTGAAGGCAGCTCCTCACTTAAGTGCAAAAACGCATGCCAAAAACGCATGGCACTTTAGGCATGCGTTTTTGCTATTGGGGCATGCGTTTTTTTTGCATGGGGCCTATGGGTGTGTTTTTACATGCGTTTTTAGAAAACGCAGGTCTCAAAAAAAGCAAGTGAAATAGGCATGTGTGACCCTAGCCTAAGTGTGCAATCTCCTTGGATGTTTACTACAGAAAACAATTTATGAAAAATTGCAAAGCAGGAAAGTCCGGATGGTAGATAATCAGGCCCAACCAAGCTCCAAAGAACTAAAAACTGTCTTGCAGGCTCAGTGTACATCAGTGTCAGTGCAATATATGATATATGTTCCAGAAAAAATTTGTGTTTTAAGGAGCGCTCATGCAGGAGGCCCCAGGGGTTATTAATTACACTCAGCTTTTATTCCACAACGCGTTTCGATGGCGGCACGCCATCTTCATCAGGTGGGGGTTATAAAAGACCAGGGAAATGACATTATATAGATGTTAGTAAATTCACAACCAATCATGGACAAGCAATTAAACTAATGGCGGCACTAATGGCGTGCCGCCATTGAAACACGTTGTGGAATAAAAGCTGAGTGTAATTAATAACCCCCTGGGTCCTCCTGTATGAGCGCTCCTTAAAACAAGAATTTTTTTCTGCACATATATTGTCTATCTCCCCTGGGAGATCGTGTGGAGCTGCACACTACAGGACGTGTGCTTTCAGCACACAAGGACCTGATCTGATGTCAGAGCTAGGTCAGCTGAGGAGAACCACGTGACCAGAGGGCAGATTCCCTAGAGCCAGCATTCCTCACAGCACTGCCTCACATCACATAGCACCAAGGTTGTGCGGGTTCAGCACAACCTCTTCAGGTGAAAGTCTTATCATAACTTTCTTATCTCCAGAGTGGCAGTGGGTCCCCCTCATTGCGCCTATCCTTTCTCTTTTTATCTTTGAGTGCAACATTTGATGACATTTGAATGAAACTAAATGCTATGGCAGGAGACCCATGAGGAATCCACTTTAATGTAGAAAAGCTAGGCTGTAGATTGCCAAAATGAACATGGTCAAGCCAAAATTCTTCTGGGAAAGCATCGTACAAGCAGATGACACCAAGACGTGCAAAGTACATCATTCTACCCTTTACTATAAATGGAATGAGACCTACAATGAAAAGAACACAGTTCCTACAGTCAAATATACAGTAATGGAAGTTTAATGTTGTTTTGGGGATGTTTTGCTTTTTCTGGCACTGGGTTCTTTATCTTGTGCAAGTCATCCTGAAATCTGAAGATTATGAAAGGATTTTTGGTCGCAATGTACTGCCCAGTGTCAGAAAGCTTGTTTTGCATCTTTGGTTGTGGGTCTTCCCGCAGGACAATAACTCCAAACATACTTCAAGAGGCACTAAGAAATGGAGGGAAGCAAAGCACAGGAGAGTTCTGAAGTGCCCACAAATTAATCCATCTATAAATCCCATTAAACACCTGTCGGGAAATTTCAAAACTGTTGTTTGGAGAAGGCACTTTTCAAATATGAGAGACCTGGAGCAGTTTGCAGAAGAAGAATGGTCTAAAATTCCAGTTGAGAGGTGAAAGAAGCTTGTTGATGTTTATGGAAAGTGATTGACTGCACTAATAGTTAAATTGAGGGTGCCGACAACATTGTCTGGCTCATTTGTGGAGTTTTGTTTAAATTATGTCCAATTTGCTTTTTTTTCAATTTTTTTTATTTTCTAATACACACAAAGTAAATAAAAATGTGTATAACAAACATGTGTAATTGCAATAATTTTCTAGGAGAAATACTTCATTTTCTGGAACAATTTTAAGGGTGTCAACACTTTCACCCATGAGTGTACATCAAAGTATTTCCTGAATGTGACCTGGTGTATTAATGACACTTTTCTGCCAAAAGGTACAAAGTGTGGAAACACAGTATGCGAGATGTATGCGAGTATCTCACATGCATCTCGCATGAGTCAGCTAGCCTGGCACAAGAGTCTCTGGATGTGAGCATGGAGCTGCATAGAAACACAACCAGCTCCACACTCCCATTCAGAGAGGTAGGCACCAGGCCAGTTGACTCATGCAAGACGAATGCGAGACACTTGCATGCAGCTCACATAAATGTGTCTCTGCCCTAAAGTTGTTTCTTAATTCTTATTCTCATTTTAGTTTTGGACAAGAAAGCAAGAGCCAGCAGAGTTTGACCTCAGCTTAACAAGAACAGTAACATATTTATGTTTTAAAATCTCATAAATCCAGCTTTGCTTTGTTTGTTTAGTATGACAAAAGGCATATGGCTGACTTATTTTTAATAGTATGAGAATACTCTGGATCTTTATCATGAGACTAATGACATTAGAGTGTCTCAAGAGTGTGATATCATTTTGAACACACACGTGTCCCACAATGAAAAATCAAAATGCAATTTACAAGTAACGTAAATAATTGTAGCTGGAATAAGTGACCGTGAATTCTTTTAGGATTTATCTGCCAAAATGTGATTGGCTAAATAGTAAGCAGATGTTTTTGAAATACCTTTCCCACAGTAATTCTTTAATTATGTGTTCAAAGCTTTACTTTATAATATTATGTACCTTTTATTGTCTATATAGTAAGATTTAAATTTCTGTTTCTAGAGTTTAAACTGCAATCTTGACATGATAGCTTAAAGGCAATCTGTCACTACATTTGATCCATATAAACTATTAATATAAGCATACAGATGATTGACTGCAGAAATTAATCATATCTATATATCTCACACCAGGTGCCTTGTTGTGGGGAAATCCCCTTTAAACACTTTATATAAAGGAGCTGCTCCAGGCTATGGGATGGATGCTGCCTGGAAGATAACTCTGCCTCCATGGCTTATCTATTATAATAAAACCCTAAGGCTACTTCCGTCAGGATGTAACGGTATGCTACATCACATCCAGGCTGAAGTAGCCTGTACACCCACTCTGGGTGCTCCAATATGGCCGCCCGTTGCCAGCTGCGGGACTTCCAAAGCCCCACTCCTGCCATCGGTACAAGCTGCGGCCCCACACACACTCTTCCTGCCCCCCTCCGCTGCTCCTGCCCCTCCTCCACTCCCCGCGGCCCCCCTCCCTCTGCCCCTCCGCTCCCCGTGGCCCCCGCTCCCCATGGTGATAATAAAAATAGAAAAAAAACCTCAGTGAGGATACTTACCCTCCGCCGCCTCGCTTCACATTCTGCCTATAGGACCTGCCGTGATGTCACAGTCCCATGACCGGTTACCACGGTAACCGGTCATGTGACTGGGACATCACGCCAGGTCCTAGGATCAGATACAGCTGGAGACGCCGAGGGAATCATGGTCAGGTGACAATAGATGGTTTATTATTTTTTATTCCGGAGGAGAGGGGTGAAGTGGGGAGCACCAGGGGAGAAGAGGGGGAAACGCAGGGGGGAAGAGGGGAGAGCAAGGGATAAGAAGGAAGAGCAGGAGAGAAGAGCGGTTAACACAGGGAGAAAAGGGGAGAGCAGGGGAGAAGAGGGGTTAACACAGGGGAGAAGACGGGAGAGTAGGGGAGAAGAGGGGTTAATACAGGGGAGAAGAGGGGAGAGCAAGGGAGAAGAGGGGAGAGCAGGGGAGAAGAGTGGTTAACACAAGGGAGAAGAGGGGAGAGCAAGGGAGAAGAGGGGTTAAAACAGGGGAAAAGAGGGGAGAGCAGGGAGAGCAGGGGAGAAGAGTGGTTAACACATGGGAGAAGAGGTGAGAGCAGGGGAGAGCAGGGGAGAAGAGGGGTTAACACAGGGGAGAAGAGGGGAGAGCAGGGGAGAAGAGGGGTTAACACAGGGGAGAAGCGGGGAGAGCAGGGGAGAAGAGGGGTTAACACAGGGGAGAAGAGGGGAGAACAGGGGAGGAGAGGGGTTAACACAGAGGAGAAGAGGGGAGAGCAGGGGGAGAATTGGGGTTAACACAGGGGAGAAGAGGGGAGAGCAGGGGAGAGCAGGGGAGAAGAGGGGTTAACACAGGGGAGAAGAGGGGAGAGCAGGGGAGAGCGGGGGAGACCAGGGGAGAAGAGGGGTTACCACAGGGGAGAAGCGGGGAGAGCAGTGGAGAAGAGGGGTTAACACAGGGGAGAAGAGGGGAGAGCAGTGGAGAAGAGGGGTTAACACAGGGGAGAAGCGGGGAGAGCAGGGGAGAAGAGGGGTTAACACAGGGGAGAAGCGGGGAGAGCAGGGGAGAAGAGGGGTTAACACAGGGGAGAAGAGGGGAGAACAGGGAGGAGAGGGGTTAACACAGAGGAGAAGAGGGGAGAGCAGGGGAGAATTGGGGTTAACACAGGGGAGAAGAGGGGAGAGGCAGGGGGAGAGCAGGGGAGAAGAGGGGTTAACACAGGGGAGAAGAGGGGAGAGCAGGGAGAGGCGGGGGAGACCAGGGGAGAAGAGGGGTTACCACAGGGGAGAAGCGGGGAGAGCAGTGGAGAAGAGGGGTTAACACAGGGGAGAAGAGGGGAGAGCAGGGGAGAAGAGGGGTTAACACAGGGGAGAAGCGGGGTTAACACAGGGGAGAAGAGGGGTTAACACAGGGGAGAAGCAGGGGAAACACAGGGGAGAAGTGGGGTTAACACAGGGGAGATGAGGGGTTAACACAGGGGAGAAGAGGGGTTAACACAGGGGAGAGGCGCGGTTAACACAGGGGAGAAGTGGGGTTAACACAGGGAAGAAGAGTTGTTAACACAGGGGAGAAGAGGGGTTAACACAGGGGAGAAGCGGAGTTAACACAGAGGGGAAGAGGGGTTAACACAGGGGAGAAGAGGGGTTAATACAGGGTAGAAGAGGGGAGAACAGCTGACAGGTGACAGGAGGTAGAGAGGAGCAAATGACAGGAGGAGCCAGCCAAACTGATCCGGCAAAATGTCGGGATCGGATGCCTATTTGGCATCCGATTGCAGGGATCAGTTTGGATCCAATGCTGTCCGATTTATATCGGACAGCATCGGATTTCATAAAATCGTAGTGTGAAACCAGCCTAAGTATCCTCATTGAGGATTTTTTTATTTTTATTATCACCATGTGGGAGCGGGGGGGCCCGCTGGGAGCGTAGGGGCAGAGGGAGGGGGGCGCAGAGTGGCAGGGCAGTGGAGGGGGGCAGGGAGCAGCTGCGATGGGCGCCAATGACTGATCGCCCCACCACCCATTGCCCGCCGCTCCATCCTGCCCCCCACCCATCCATCCTGCCCGATCCTCCCCCACCACCATCTTTTCTCCCCCGCCCATCCTGCCCCCCTCCCCGCCGCTCATCCTGCCCGCCGGCTCCATCCTGACCCTCACCACCATCCTTTCTCTCCCCCCACCATCCTGCCCCGTCAGCTCCATCCTGCCCCCGCCTACATGCTGCCCCGCCGGCTCTATCCATCCTCCCCCCTTTCCCGCCACCATTCCTGCCCCGCAGCTCCAACCTGCCCCCCGCCACCATGCTGACCCCCCGCCCATCCTGCCCCCCGGCACCTTTCCCTGCCCCCCGCTCCATACCTGCGCCCCCCACCCACTATCCCCGCCACTTGCCCAGTCCTCCCCCCAGCCTCCTGCCATCCATTGCCCCAGTCCATCCTGCACCACCACCATCCTGATCCCCCCGCATCCATCCTGCCCCGTCAACTCCATCCTGCCCCACCAGCTCCATCCTGCACCCCCACCACCATCCTGCCCCCCGCCACCATCCTGCCCCGCCGGCTCCATCCTGCCCCCCACCACCATCCTGCTCCGCTGGATCCATCTTGCCCCCCCACCACCATCCTGCCTCACTGGCTCCATCCTGCCCCCCCGCCACCATCCTGCCCTGCTGGCTCCATCCTACCCCCCCCCACCATCCTGATCTCCCCCCCACATCCATCCTGCCCTGCCAGCTCCATCCTGCACCCCCACACCACCATTCCGTCCCGCAGGCTCCATCCTGCCCCGCTCGCCACCATCCTTCCCTGCTCGCCACCATGCTGCCCTGCCGGCTTCATCCTGCCCCGCTCGCCACCATCCTGCCCCGCCGGCTCTATCCTGCCCCGCCGGCTCCATACTGCCCAGCCGGCTCCATCCTGCTCCCCCCGCCACCATCCTGCCCCGCCGGCTCCATCCTGCACCCCAACTACCATCCTGTTCTCCCCTGCCACAATCCTGCCCCGCCGGCTCCATCATGCCCCCCCGCCACCATGTTGCCCTGCCGAATCCATCCTGCCCCCCAGCCACCATCCTGCCCTGCCGACTCAATTTTACCCCCCACCACCATCCTGCCCCCCGCCACCATCCTGCCCCGCTGCCTCCATCCTGGCCCCTGCCACCATCCTGCCCCCCCACCACCATCCTGCCCTCCCAGCTCCATCCTGTCCCGCCGGCTCCATCCTGCCCCGCTGGCTCCATCCTGCCCCCCCGCCATGATCCTGCCCTGCCGGCTCCATCCTGCCCCCCGCTGGCTCCATCCTGCCCCCCCAACACCATCCTGATCCCTCCCGCATCCATCCAGCCCCCCGCATCCATCCTGCCCCGTCGGCTCCATCCTGCACCCCCACCCCCACCACCATCCTGCCTCCTCTGCCACCATCCTGCCCCCCCGCCACCATCCTGCCCCACTGTCTCCATCCTGCCCCGCCGGCTCCATCCTGCCCCGATCGCCACCATCCTGCCCCGCCGGCTCCATCCTGCCCCGCTCGCGCCATCCTGCCCCACCGGCTCCATCCTGCCCCCCCCACCACCATCCTGATCCCCCCTGCAACCATCCTGATCCCCCCTGCCACCATCCTGCCCCGCCGGCTCCATCCTGCCCCGCTGGCTCCATCCTGCTCCGCATCCATCCTGCCCCCCCGACACAATCCTGCCCCCCCCCCTCAGCTGATCAATTTCCTAGGCAACGATAGGTCCTAAAGGCCTGTAGGACCTAGAAGACGGAGGTGGAGCGAGCCGGCAGACAGGTGAGTATCCTCACTGAGGATTTTTTTACTTTTACTGTGGAGGACTGGGGGCCACGGGGAGCGGAATATCGCCATATACCATAGCGCTGCTATACATGAACTATAATGTACCGCCATGTACCATAGCGCTGCTATACATGTACTGTAATGTACGGCCATATACTATAGTGCTGCTATACATGTACTGTAATGTACCACCATATACCATAGCGCTGCTATACATGTACTGTAATGTACCGCCCTATACTATAGTGCTGCTATACATGTGCTGTAATGTACCACCATATACAATAGCACTGATATGCATGTAATGTAATGCACCGCCATAAACCATAGCGCTGCTATACATGTAATGTAATGTACCACCTTATACTATAGTGCTGCTATACATGTGCTTTAATATACCACCATACACCATAGCGCTGCTATATATATATATATATATATATGTAGTTCACTCATGTTGACTGAACAAGTTCTGTCAGTCACAGTATGTCAACTACATACATATTCTAGAATACCCAATGTGTTATAATCGAGCCACCATCTAGTTATAAATAAAAGAGGGAGTTACCAGTATGAGACTAGTAACTGACACAGAACAGGAGAAATTAAATTGACTTCTTGCAAACACATTTTTTTGCAGCTCTGCTATATAGCAACAATATTGCAATCCTGTGAAATGGAAGCTGCAGATGTGTCAGTTATAATCACACAGAACTCTATAGTGAGATCCCATATCACACTGGTAACTCTTCTTTCTATAAAAAATATAATGGAGTTATCTTCCAGGAACATCTGCCCCATAGCCTGAAACAGCTCATTTACATAAAGTGATAAAAGATCATTTATCCACAACAAGTAACCTGCTATAAAGCATACAGAGAGGACTTTTTTCAGCATTCCATAACCTGTATGATAACATAAATAATTTTGATAGGTCAAATGCGATGACAGGTTCCCTTTAAAACCAATTAGTGCTAAATTTTATTGTTACAGATCACAAAATCTCCTATACTGTATAGCTATTGTGTTAAATCAAAATATTTTGTCTGCCTGTAGCCAACACAAGGAGTTGGAAAATTAATATTTACCCCATTGCTCATCTTTCTTGCCACTATTGCCCATAGTCTGTTTCTCTGCACTGTCTCGCCTTTTCTTTCCTCTGGCATACAATGTCTCCTTCGAGCCTTTTCATTCTGCCCCAGACTTCTATCGCTATGTTATTTTGGCCTTTGAAGTCTCAACATGTGCTTCCTGAGGCCTAGTCAGCACTGAAAGAAGGAAAAAAAGTTGTACAAAGCATAGGACCAGATGTTGGTCAGGAAAAGGTAAGACATGATGTGAGGTGTATTTTTAATTTGTTTTTAACACCGTATGTTTATTATGCTTTAAGGTCATTAGAGACCCAGAGCAGGGATGTAACTATATTGGTAGCAGTTGCACTCAGGCTATATTACTTGGGGGGGGGGGGGGGGGCAAAAAGTCCCTTTATAATATTATTGGTCTTCTCAAAAGAGTAAAGTTTCATAATAGTTTTTTGATGTGATGGAAGTTTTGCATTGAGGACCACTGCCATGCCGCTTCCTTAGAGCAGTGTTTCTCAACTCCAGTCCTCGGGACCCACCAACAGGTCATGTTTTCAGGATTTCCTTAGTATTGCACAGATCCCCAGTGCAGGTGATTACACTAACACCTGTGCGATACTAAGAAAATCCTGAAAACATGACCTGTTGCTGGGTGCCGAGGACTGGAGTTGAGAAACGCTGCCTTAGAGCATTATAAGGAATATTTGATTTTCATCAAGTAACTTCAAGGCAAATCAAATTTACTAACCAAATTCAAGTAAACTACTAAATTTGAATTTAATTAGATCCTCAATAAATAACTGTCAATAATTGTTAAAAAGCATTTTAAAGCAGTTGTCCAGTTCTTTACATTGATGGTCCATACTTAAGATAAGTTATCAATGTCAGATAGGTGATGGTGAAACACTTGGCACCCCTAACGATTACCTGCTCTTTGTGTACGTGGTAACTAGATGTTCTCAGCTGCATTATTATACAGTTCTGTCAATTGTATAGTGGCCACAGCTAGGTACTGCCCCTCCACTCATACTCATTTGAATAGGGGTGTGTGAAGACACAGCTTTTCTCAATGCATGCATGGTTTAGAGTCTTAATTTGGCCAGACTATTGGTCTTTTGTTTGTTATCTCATGTTTGCTAAACATTGTTTCATGCAAGACTATTCAAAGTTTTCCTTGTCTAGGTTTATGTATTGCTAATGTAAATCCCCTCTCTCCCTTTTGTCTACATCACTCAAAGGAGATTTAAGCATTTGGCTTGAAAACCAGCCAATAAGAGCACAGTCTTATTGCACCAATTATGGAAGACCACAATGCCCTGATATGTGTGCTCGGGAAATATAAGGGGCAGTGCTATTTAATTCACCAGTAGTCATATGTTTTGTGGCCTCAGTCTAGGGGCTTCGGCCCTGACTAGTGGACCACCAGAACTGTATTATATTCGGCAGGAGTTCAGCCTACAATTCTAGGATTTGGCTGAAATATCAGAGACTACGTAAGGAAGATACACAGGTTAGAACAATTCAGTCACCTGACCTCAGACTTTGCTGTGCTCCGTCATCTTCCTAAGCTTGCCACTATTTCTCTCTCGGTGGTTATATAAGATATAGTAGAGTTGAGAATGGTAATATGTAGAGGTGTAGTATTGATTATGTAATGTACAAGTATGTGTATTGGTATAAGTTGTAATTTTGTGTAGCATATAATGTAGGATGCTTTATAAGGTAGTACAAGTGTTATAAGTATCTAGAAATATGAGAGACAAAAGAGCGCACAGGGTTTTATCTCATGAAAGAGAGGAGCAATTGCCCATTGAAATTTGCTCACCTGATTAGGTTGTGTGAACCCACAACCAGTATTCACGCTCAAACAGCTGCCGCTGGATCCACACTCCCACGTGCAATGTGGCAAACAACTGGAATAACAGGATGAAGTGCTGGTTATCCGCGCTGCTGAAAGGAAGAACCTGGACCCAAGAAGTTTAATGCAACGGTGTTTCTTTATTCCGACGTGTTTCAGAGCAACCTCTGCTCCTTCCTCAGGGATTATCAAGAGCATGTGGTCGTGTCTGCATGTTATACATACAAAGGAAGCCAAACAATGAAGTGTGTCTTCATGACGTAGAAAAAAATGGTAAGATACAACATGATGTAGTAGAAACATGATCCTTAGGTCTATACATTGAATAAAGATGGTTCATGATTCATTTACACTGCATACAGAGATCATGTATATGTGCTTGACTCTGAAGGATCCATTAATGAGATGAGTAGAGTGGTGTTTTTTAATTCACAGGGGTCCAGGATGGGGGACATACACCAAGGGTCCACCCAGGATGGGGGACATATACCAGGGGCCTAGCCCAGGATGGTGGACATATACCTGGAGCCCAGACCAGAGTGGGGGACAAATACCAGGGGCCTAGCCAAGGATGAGGGCATATACCAGGAGCCCAGCCCAGGATGGGGGATATATACCAGGGGCCCAGACCAGGATGGGGGACATATACCAGAGGTCCAACCCAGGATGGGGGACATATACCAGGTGCCCAACCCAGGATGGGGGACATATATACACCAGCAGAAGGTCCAAATACACCAGCAAGGGGTCTAGAATAGGATAGAGGACATAAAGTATATACACCAGGAAGGGACGCATATATACGAGCAAAGGGCCTGCCCAGGATGAGGGACATATATACCAGCAAGGGGCTCAGCCCAGGATTGGGGACATATATACACCAGCAAGAGACTCATACATGCCAGCAAGGGTCCCAGCCCAGGATGTGATGCCTATATAAAATATACACCAGCAAAGGGCCCATATATACCAGAAAGGGGCCCAGACCAGGACGGGGAATATATATACACCAGCAAGGTTCCCAGCCCATGATGAGGGGGCAAATATATACCAGGAAGGGGCCCAGATCAGGATGGGCTTCATATATAATATATACACCAGCAAGGGACCCATATATACCAGCAAGGGGCCAAGCTCAGAATAGGGGACATATATAAATTAGCAAGGGGCCCATCCCAGGATGGAGGACATATATTCACCAGCATGGGGCCCATATGCACAAGCAAGGTGCCTAACCCAGGTTGGGGGCATATATACACCAGCAAGGGACCCATATAAACCAGAAAGGAGCCCAGCCCAGGATGTGGGACTCATACTCCAGGAAGGGGCCCAGGAAAGGGTACACATCAGAATAGGGCCCCATATATACCAGGATGGGGATATATATATATATATTTATATATATATATACACATATATATATATACCAGAATGGAGGCATGTATATACCAGAATGGGGGGATATATATGCTAGGATGGACCCAGAATGGGGGACATATATACACCAGCAAGTGGCCCAGCCCAGGATGGGGGCCATATATACACCAGCATGGGGCCATATATACCAGGATGGGGATATGATATAATTATATATGGAGGCATATATATACCAAAATGGGGGCATATATATGCTAGGGTGGACCAGGAATGGAGGATATTTTTACCAGGATGGGGAACAGATACAACAGGATGGGGGACATTTTATATAATATATATACCAAGATGGGAGACATGTATACCAGGGTGGGCCCAAGATGGGAACATATATACCAGAATGAGGACATATATACCTGTAAGGGGCCCATGATAAGGAACATTTGTACAGGATTTTATACATTATTGCACCATGAAGGGGGCAGGGGAGCAACACATGTTTTTATAAGATTTAGAAAGCTATAAGGGCCCGTACATCTGACATATAGGGGGTAGGGTTTTGGGGGGAAGATACAAATCTTGCAACAGGCTCTATCAGACTCCAGTTACACGACTGCTGTAGGGGGCATAGTTGTGTCATTATTATATGACGGGGAACTGTGGTGACATTATTTTGTGGGGGTACAGTGGTGACGTTATGTGAGGGCACAGTGATGGTATTATTATATGGGGACACAGTCGTGATTTTAATATGTAGGGGGAACAGTGGTGGTATTATTGTATGGGGCACAATGGTGGTATTATTTTATGGGGGCATAGTGGTGGCATTATTATGTGGGGGGCACACTGGTGACATTATTATGTCACAGTGCTGGCATTATTATGTGGGGGACAAGTGGTAACATTATTATGTGGAGGGCACAGTAGTGGTATTATTATATGGGGCAGTAAGAGGAGCTCTTTTTGTACCACACAACAGGTGCAGTAACAGTACATATACAGCAGCGGCTCAGCATTGGGTGGGGCATCAGTAGGATAAGGAGTTTGTCCCGTTTAAGGGTGACAGGGCTGGAAATGTGAGAAGTCAGATGTGTCTGTTTTGTAATCTATCTAGTTAGCTGGAGAAATATTCTTGTCAGTCTGGTGACCTACAATGGGGCAACATAGGGGACCAAAATGAAGGAACATAGGGACCCAGGATAGAGGAACATAGGGGCCCATGATGGAGGAATATAGGGATCTAGGATGAGGGACATTATTAAATACTAGCTGTGAGCCGATGCAAATGCATCGGGATTCTAGAACGTGCATTAATTTGATTATTAGTAGTTATAGCTGTTAGCCTGATGCAAATGCATCGGGTATCTAAAATATGTTTATTGTTTTTTTAAAGATTTTTAAATAATAATCGCATCATCAATAGCAATAATATAAGCCATAACATTATTATTAGCAGTAATAGCAGTATTAATAGCATTATTAGCAGTATTATGAGCATTAATAACAGTATTAATAGCATTAATAGCATTATTATTAGCATTAATAGCATTATTAACATTTTTAATAGCATTAAAAATTAACATTAATCAATTAACATTATTAATAGCATTAATAGCATTATTATTAGCATTAATAGCATTATTAATAGCATTAATAACATTATTAATAGCATTAATAGCATTATTATTAGCATTAATAGCATTAATAATAGCATTATTAGCATTAATAATAGCATTAATAACATTATTAATAGCATTAATAGCATTATTGTTAGCATTAATAGCATTAATAAAAACATTATTAGCATTAATAATAGCATTAATAACATTATTAATAGCATTAATAGTATTATTATTAGCATTAATAGCATTAATAATAGCATTATTAGCATTAATAATAGCATTAATAACATTATTAATAGCATTAATAGCATTATTATTAGCATTAATAGCATTAATAATAGCATTATTAGCATTAATAATAGCATTAATAACATTATTAATAGCATTAATAGCATTATTATTAGCATTAATAGCATATTAATAGCATTAATAGATAAATTATTAGCATTAATAGCATAATAATAGCATTATTAATAGCATTAATAGCATTATTATTAGCATTAATAGCATTAATAATAGCATTAATAGCATTAATTAATAGCATTAATAACATTATTAATAGCATTAATAGCATTATAATTATTATGCATTAATAGCATTAATTAATGCCATTAATAGATAATATAGCATTGATAGCATTAATACCATTAATTAATAGCATTAATAGCATTATTAATAGCATTAATAGCATTATTAATTAGCATTAATAGCAATTAATAGCATTAATAATATATAGCATTAATAATAGCATTAAAAAAAGCATTAATTAATAGCATTATATATATGCATTAAATATGCATTAATAATAGCATTATTAGCATTAATAATAGCATTAATAACATTATTAATAGCATTAATAGCATTATTATTAGCATTAATAGCATTAATAGCATTATTATTAGCATTAATAGCATTAATAATACCATTAATAGGATAAATATTAGCATTAATAGCATTAATAGCATAAATAATAGCATTAATAGCATTATTAATAGCATTGATAGCATTATTATTAGCATTAATAGCATTAATAATAGCATTATTAGCATTAATAATAGCATTAATAACATTATTATTAGCATTAATAGCATAATTATTAGCATTAATAGCATTATTATTAGCAGTAATATCATTATTATTAGCATTTTTTTTTTTAATTATTATTTTTTATTTAATTATTTATTATTTTTTATTTATTTTTTTATTATTTTTTAATTATTTTTTTTATTATTAAATTTATTATTTAGGCTGAGACCCAGTTCTCTTTCAGGTCCGCTGAAAGGGCTGATATTATTAGCATATATTTAATTATTTTATTATTATTTTTATTGAATTATTTATTATTTTTTATTTATTTTTTTATTATTTTTTAATTATTTTTTAATTATTTTTTTTATTATTAAATTTATTATTTAGGCTGAGACCCAGTTCTCTTTCAGGTCCGCTGAAAGGGCTGATATAATTAGCATATATTTAATTTTTTTATTATTATTTTTATTGAATTATTTATTATTTTTTATTTATTTTTTTATTATTTTTTAATTATTTTTTTAATTATTTTTTTTATTATTAAATTTATTATTTAGGCTGAGACCCAGTTCTCTTTCAGGTCCGCTGAAAGGCCTGATATTATTAGCATATATTTAATTTTTTTATTATTATTTTTATTGAATTATTTATTATTTTTTATTTATTTTTTTATTATTTTTTTTAATTATTTTTTTTATTATTAAATTTATTATTTAGGCTGAGACCCAGTTCTCTTTCAGGTCCGCTGAAAGGGCTGATATAATTAGCATATATTGAATTTTTTTATTATTATTTTTATTGAATTATTTATTATTTTTTATTTATTTTTTTATTATTTTTTTATTATTTTTTAATTATTTTTTTTATTATTAAATTTATTTGTTCCCATTGAAATACATTAGCGGTGTGTCGGCGATTTTATGGCCGCCGACCTGGTTCTATTTGTCGGCCCTAAAATCGCGGACACAGCGCTAATGCATGTCTATGGGCAGTGAGCTCGAATTCTGATTGGTCGGCGACCAATCCGAAATCGGGCTGACTGGCCATAGAGATGCATTAGCGGTGTGTCCGCGATTTTAGGGCCGACAAATAGAACCAGGTGGCCGGCCATAAAATCGCCGACACACTGCTAATGTATTTCAATGGGAAATGAGGGGCTCTTCTGATTGGCTGAGGGCAGTAGACAGCGACCAATCAGAAGAGCCCCTCACATCTCATTAAGATAGAATGGCGGATTTATCGTCCATTCTATGTTAATGATAACTGAAGAGGACGTCGGAGCTGGAAGTTTGCGGAAAGAAGACAGAAGATCCCCGGGGCCGGACGAAGAGGCGGAGATGGCGGAAAGAAGAGAGAAGACCCCCGGGGCCGGATGAAGAGGACGCCTGGCCGGACGGAGGACTTGTGGATCGGACGGACGATCAGATGACTAAGAAGGCATGTAAGTGATCGACGGGGGCGTTAGGTTAGGGGACGGCGGGGGCTTCGGGTGTAGGGCCTTAGGTGTTAGCGGCGGGAGCTTAGGAGGCGGCGGGGCTTAGGGGATAGGGGCTTAGGTGCGGCGGGGCTTAGGGAGCAGGGGGGGTAGGGGTTTAGGTGCGGCTTCGGGGGTAGAGGGTTAGGTGCGGCTTAGGGGGTAGGGGCTTGCGGCAGAGGGTAGTGGCTCCGGCTGGGTAGTGGGTTAGGTGGGGCTTCGGGGGTAGGGGATTAGGTGCGGCAGAGGGTAGTGGCTGCGGCGGGGGTAGTGGGTTAGGGCGGCAGGGGGTAGGGGCTTGCGGCAGAGAGTAGTGGCTGCGGCGGGGTAGTGGGTTAGGGGGGTAGGGGCTTCGGCGGCGGGGTAGTGGCTTAGGGGTTAGGTGCGGCAGAGGGTAGTGGGTGCGGAGGGGTAGCGGGTTAGGGCAGCAGGGGGTAGGGGGTTGCGGCAGAGGGAAGTGGGTGCGGCGGGGTAGTGGCTTAAGGCGGCAGGGGGTAGGGGCTTCGGCGGCGGGGTAGTGGCTTAGGGGTTAGGTGCGGCAGAGGGTAGTGGGTGCGGCGGGGTAGTGGGTTAGGGCGGCAGGGTGTAGGGGCTTGCAGCAGAGGGTAGTGGCTGCGGCGGGGTACTGGCTTAGGGCGGCAGGGGGTAGGGGCTTCGGCGGCGGGGTAGTGGCTTAGGGGTTAGGGCGGCAGGGGGTAGGGGCTGCGGCGGGGTAGTGGGTTAGGGCGGCAGGGGGTAGGGGCTAGGGGTAGGGGCTTCGGTGGCGGGGTAGTGGCTTAGGGGTTAGGGCGGCAGGGGGTAGGGGCTGCGGCGGGGTAGTGGGTTAGGGCGGCAGGGGCTTGCGGCAGAGGGTAGTGGCTGCGGCTGGGTAGTGGCTTAGGGCGGCAGGGGGTAGGGGCTTCGGCGGCGGGGTAGTGGCTTAGGGGTTAGGTGCGGCAGAGGGTAGTGAGTGCGGCGGGGTAGTGGGTTAGGGCAGCAGGGGGTAGGGGCTTGCGGCAGAGGGAAGTGGGTGCGGCGGGGTAGTGGCTTAAGGCGGCAGGGGGTAGGGGCTTCGGCGGCGGGGTAGGCGGCGGGGTAGTGGCTTAGGGGTTAGGTGCGGCAGAGGGTAGTGTGTGCGGCGGGGTAGTGGGTTAGGGCAGCAGGGGGTAGGGGCTTGCGGCAGAGGGTAGTGGGACGGGACTTAGGGGGTAGAGGCTTGTGGCAGAGGGTAGTGGGATGGGACTTCGGCGGCGGTGTACAGCGCGATGGTATACTACAGTCCCATGGGCATGTTAAGCGCCAGCGAACATTGCGAGTCGTTGGCGCATGGGACTGTAGTATACTATAGCGGTGTACACTACAGTCGTATGCGCTTCTGTGGCTTGGTTAGCGTTGGGTGGCAGCGACTCGCAATGCCCGCGTTGCGGGCATTGCTTCGGGAGTCGCCGTGGCCGCGTAGCGGCCACGGACAGAGTCCAAGATAAGACACCAGGACTCGCTAACCAAGCCACCGGAAGTCGCGCCGCTCCGACGGAAGTCAGTTACGGCAATTATATAATAGAAAAGTGGCCAGGATAGGAGACATTATTACTATATGGGGGCCAAAATGAGGAACATACATAATTGGGTTATGGTGACAAGTGAGGACATATGTACTGCAGGGGCCAATTAGTGGACATTATTACTGCTGTAATATATTTTACTTTTGTGAATATTGTTTTCCATGAGGGAAACAAATGGGAGGTCCTGTTACTATTCGGGGTGGCACTATGTTGCTTTATTTTGTAATTTGATGTAGCGTACAAATCTCAGGAAAAATGTGGAATGTGCTCTGTAAGTGATCAGTTATTGATAAATGTTATTTTCGGCAGAGATGAGTTCTGGTTAGAAGACGTGATATTGGTCTGTATCAGATGAAGAAGAAAACTGAAGATGAATGACTTTACCTAGAGACATCACTGGTGAGTATGTGTATTACATATACAAGCATATTATACACAATATACAGAGCTCTTGTGTATTTTTAAGAGATAATTTTCACAATGGAGCAAGCCTTCCCTAAAGGGAGTGTGGGAATCAGGAGGTACTGATCCCAACAGTTGTTGCTGCTGAAAGGTCCTAGGTGCACCTGTGCTCATGTGCCCTAATGGCTATGAATTTACTATAGATTAAAATAAGACCCAGCGCTAACAGAAACACCTGAAAACCATAGTCCTTGATTAAGAGTAAATATTGAAAATAAAATAAAATAAAATAGAATAGTATTGGGGGGATTTTTTTTGTAAAAGTTCCTCAGTTTATTTAATCCAATAAGACTAACAATGTACATACATATTAAAAGTATACATTAAACACAATAATTTAGGTTAACAAAAATGACTGGGAACATATTTATAGTGTTTTGGCTTTTAAAACTATTTCTTTATATTGATTCTTTGATCAGCTGTCAAACGTATGTTCATATCCTAAAGAGTCTTGGGGTTTTTCATTGTCTGGATGTGATATGGTTATGAAAGCCTTCTGTGAGATCTTTCTGTATAAAAAAGGAAGGTATTTAGTTCTCAATCTTAACAAGGGTTAGGCAGACAAGGAGTTAAATTGGTGTACCTGCAAGCAGTCAGATGTGATAATGGCTGTAAACCTTCTGTGAGACCCTTCTGCATAAACAGAATGATAACAGTTACTTCTCAGTCTGATTATGGATTAGGCAGACATGAGGTTAAAGTATTTTACCTGCAATAAGGGTGGCTTCACACTGGCGTTTGTTTGCGCAGCGTTTCATCCGCAAACGCATGAAAAACGCAGTCATGACGCAGTGTAACGCTGCGTCTAGCATACGCATGCAATGTGAGCATGTAGTAGAAAATCGCAGCGCATGTCTGCGTTTGTAATGCGTTCTTATGTGCGTATGCGCATAACCTCCGCATGCGTTTTGAGATGCCATCTGCATTCTTAGTGTTTTTTATCTAGTAGGCACACCTTAAGGCGTGGTTGTAGGGCATCCAACTTGGAGAGCCCGCCCTATTTAAAGAAATGCACGCCCTATAATACAGTGCAGACATTTGTATACTCCTTGAAGATGGATCTAGGAATGCAGACTTTCAATGAGGAGATGGATAGTTCTTTGCAAATGGCGTTTTGTTTTGCCGTGGCTTGTGAGGAAGATAGGCGAAGATCTATAAGGCAAAGAAGACGTCGGCAATTTTGGCGACATCCCATAGTAGAATTAAGAGAGGCCCGTGGAGTATACTACGCATTGTATTTGGAACTTCGGGAGAATCCTGAGAAGTTTTATGACTATACACGTATGTGTAAAGATAGCTTTGATGACCTGCTTCATCGTGTCCGAGGATCCATCACGAGGGAGGACACCCAATTGCGCCGAGCAATACCTGCTGAAGAACGTCTGTTGGTGACCCTGAGGTATGTTTTATTGCTCATTGTTGGCGTCAGGGCCGGGACAACAGCTAGGCAAAACTAGGCGATCGCCTAGGGCGCCATCTTGTGCAGGGCGCATTCCCGCCTGACCAGAGTCCGGACAGGCCCCCCCCCCATTAATCACTGCCGCCGTGCCCTGGAGTTGCGGGGAGAAGCTGCGGCAGGGAGCGGTGGGCGCCGCCATGTTCTTTGTGGCTGGTGCCCACTAACAGTACAGGAAGGAAGGAGGCTGTCAGGATGGAGGAAGACTATCAGGATGGAGGGAGCCTGTCGGAATGGAGGGAAGCTGTTGGGATGTTGTCTATATGGCTGTCAGCCATCTCTATTGCGTACGGCCAGCAGTAGTTTCTATTGTGTGTTCTCTATTGTATGTATAGCCAGCAGCAGTCTACATTGTGTATACGGTCCGCAGCCATCTCTATTGTGTATACAGGTAGCAGCTGTCTCTATTCTGTATTCTCTATTGTATATACAGCTATTGTGTTTAGCGTTATAGAAAAGAAGTTGCAACACACAATCAGCGGTGTTTATTCACTCTTCGTGGGGTGGCGCTTCAACAGGCATATAGTCAACAGGCATATGGTGGACTATATGCCTGTTGAAGCGACACTTGCGGTGTGAAACGGCCATCACCTTTGAGAACCCCCCGTCCTCCCACCCGCACCATGTAAGACCACACGAATGTGGAATAAACACAGTTGATCCTACGATGTTGCAACTTCATGTATGTTGACATTTTTATTCCTACACATATTTTGGAGGGGGGGGGGAGGCGCCGTTTGCCTTACCTGCCTAGGGCACCAAAATGCCTTGTCCCGGCACTGATGGGCGTACTGACTATAGTTTTGTAAATATTAATGTTGCATGGAAAGGGGCCTTTACTCATTGGTTTGTGTTTAATATCTGCAGATTTCTGGCAACAGGAGAATCGTTAACATCGCTCCATTTTCAATTCAGAATTGGACTATCCACGTTGTCTGGTATCATTGTTCAAACCTGTGCAGCAATCTGTGAAGACCTGCGAACAGAATATCTGCCACAGCCAACAATGCAACTGTGGCTGGACAATGCCGCCAGATACAATGAGCTTTGTCAGTTTCCGAACTGTATGGGGGCTGTAGACGGCAAACATGTCCGCATAGTGAAGCCAGCTGGTAGTGCATCTGAATTTTATAATTATAAAAAAAAATTTTCCACAGTCCTAATGGCTATTGCAGATGCAGATTGTAGATTTGTAGCGGCTGATGTAGGTTCCTTTGGACGCGCTAATGACTCTCAAGCATTCAAAGACTCAGATATGGGCAAACGCTTGTATGAAAGCAAATTTAATTTCCCTCCTCCACAGCCGCTAGCCAACACTACCGGACCACCCATGCCCTTTGTTATTGTTGGGGATGAGGCTTTCCAAATGGCTCCTACCCTTTTAAAACCATACTCTGCTTCCGGTTCCGGCGCCTTCATGAGCAGCCGCGTCTAACGGCGCTCCGTGCCCCGCCGCGACAATCCGGATTCATCCAGCCTCCCCTTGATCCCCGGGACCATATCCACATCAGGACTCTCACCCCGGATACCGGACCTTCGCCCGGGAACGAGGATGGACCGGTACGTCACCCGCAAGGGAGAGAGTTGCCGGCCTCCCCCCGCACACGCGGCTGATGGCAATGGCGCCCGCGATGCTGAGGAGGAGGGAGACCCGGAAAACACCTCAGTGCTGGAAGGTAATGTGCCGCCGGGGATTACACACAATCCGAACATGGGGGTGAATGCAGACACCGAGGTGGAGATATCGGGAGCCCCCTCATTATTGCAACTAGAGACCCCCTCACAGAAACACCAGGCACAGACCAAGGGACACAGAGATCATGAACATACAGGGGATGAGAGGAGAGAAGACCAGGCTGTGCAGTCGGGAGGCAGACAGAGCCCACATTACATGGACTACAAAGCACTGGCCAAAGAATTGGCCAAACACATGGCAGAGGATTTTAAAATAGCCATAGCTGACATGGTGGCTGCAACCACGAAAGAGTTCAGCAAAAAACTTGAGACCCATGACCAGAAGCTCAAGGAGGCAGAAGCACGGGTTGGAGCTGCAGAGGACAGAATACAGGAATTAGAGGAGCAAGTGCTAGCTATGCAAAAACGCTCTGACTATACCTTTACAAAACTAGAAGATATTGAAAACAGGGCAAGGAGGAATAATCTCAAAATTGTAGGTCTTCCAGAATCAATTCTGCCAAACCAGCTAGAGGACATTTTTGAGGTAGACCTCCCCAAAGCACTAGGGCTACTGCACAGATGCAAGACGGAGCGTACCCACAGGATTGGACCCCCGAGAGACCCTTTGGAAGCTGCTCCCACAACTAGAGATAGCCCCTCTCACTCTGGACCCTCTGCTAAACCGAGACACGCAATTGCTAAATTCCTGAACCACAGGGATAAAGAGGAGATCCTTAGGGCTTACAAAGCTAGGAAGCATCCTTTAACAATACGAGGACATAGAGCTTTGATCTTCGCCGACTATTCAATAGAGGTCACCCGCCGAAGAAGAGCTTTCAGCGAAGCCTGCTCACTACTCCATAAGAGAAATGTTCGTTTTCAATTAAATTTCCCGGCTACTTTACGGTTTAAGTCCAGAGAGGGCGCACTAATGACTTTTACGGATCCAGGGAAAGCCTTATCTGCGATTATGGACAACTCTCGCTCGCCTAGAGCTGCAACACCGCCGACGGTCAATACTGATCTACAACGTGTATCGTCTAACCCTGATCCAGAACCAGGAGTGGATGAAGACCGAGACTCCGTGAGATCCTACAGGCTACGTTCAGACACCATAAACAATGGAGGCGCTTCAGGTGGAGTGACACCTAGGCAACAGAGACAAACAGGCTCGCGCTGGCAAAAAAAGAAATGAGACAGCTGGGCCGATTCCTTCTGAACTTGTGATAAAGAAAAGAGGACCTTTGAAATAATTGCACTACTAACTTGGAGGCTCTGAACTCCCCTCCTTTCCTCCTACTGTTATATTACTTTATTTTCCCTTCCCTTCCCCTGCTTCCTATCCCCTACCCCCCCCCCCTTCCTCCCTCCCTCCCCTCTGGTTCCTCCCTTTCCCCTTTATTTCTTTCCCCCCCCCCCTCTTTTTTTTTTTTTTTTTTCTGTTTTAGGAAAGGAGGGAACGACATGAAACGTCACCTATTGGGGTTGAAGGTAACACCACAACGTTATGGGGACGTATATTTGCTTGCTGTTTCCATTTGTTATTCATTTATGCACTTCCATTATGCCTACAATGCTTTGAAAACCCTGCAACAAAAGATTGATAGCTACCGCTATTAGAGATTACATCTAACGAGTAGGGGTCGAGAGAACTATTACTTTGCTCAATTTCTATTACCAACAAAGGGAAAAGATAAGGGTAACCAAATGGAATATTAACAACTATTTATTGTAGGATGCTGTGGCGGGGCACGGGACGTATGTATGTGAGTTGTATTGAGGGGAAGAAGAGAAGTCGACAACAAGGACAGGTGATGAGTAGAGAGATGGTTGGGTTAGGGGGGAAGTTATGGGGGGGAGGGGAACAACCTAGAGACATCCTTAACAGGTTATTTATGCTACGCTTCGTAATGTATATAATAGCCACTTTATTCTGGTTTGGGTTACGGGGGGCAAAACCCCGATGGTTAGGGCTAAATTACTCTTCACTGATACTAATCTGGGGCGGTTCGGATGGTTAGGTGGGTCTCCTGGAATGTAAAGGGTCTGCGCTCCCCAACAAAGCGCATGATGGTATTACGTCATCTCAAACGATTGCATACAGACATTGCCCTGCTCCAGGAGACCCACCTGGCCTCTGAAGACTTTTTCCGTCTTAGGAAACTATGGGTGGGAGACATCTATGGATCGGGGGCGGTGGAAAAAAAAGCGGGAGTTATAATATTAATTCATAGGTCGCTGGCGCATACAGTCTTATCCACACAAGCTGACGACGAGGGCAGACTGATCCAAATCACCATACAAATTCAAAAAGATGTCTTCACCATTTACAATGTATATGCTCCAAACGAGAAACAGAAGCCCTTCTTCCAAAAAATACAAACTGAAATTTTAACTGACACTGGTCACAATAGAATAGTAGGGGGTGATTTTAACATGGTATTAAGGACAGAAGAAGATAGAAAATACTCCACATCCCTACCGAGGACAGCTCGAGACCCAGGGGAAGTAGGATCAACGAGCTTTCTAGAATCCCTCTTTGCAGAAGTTGATATGAGAGATGTGTGGAGGACGGTACACCCCCTGGATAGGGAGTTCACGCATTTTTCCCACCCACATGGGTCTTGGTCGCGGATAGACATGTTTTTCACCTCATCCAACTTACTACAAAGAGTGATTGAAACTAGAATTGAAGACATGGTAATATCTGACCACAGCCCACTGGTGTTGGAAATTAAAGATGCCTATGAGAAGGGCACCGACTATTTGTGGCGTTTCCCTGACACATTTACCAGAGAGGAAAACTTCGTCGCCCTCCTTAGAGAATGGTGGACGCTTTTCTCAAATGACAATGAAGCCCATCGCTCAGACCCGGGCCTGTTTTGGGAAACGGCGAAATCGGTCATGAGAGGGCATGTGATGGCTTACAGCATGGGGATAAAGAAAAAGATAAAAGAACAATTTGTTGCGGCTAGTCTTGAGGTGAGGAACTCGTATTTTCGCTATACAAGCACGATGGCAGACCCTGATAGAGAGACCTGGTTACAGGCCAAGAAAAATTTTGATATGTGGGCAGGAAGGAGGGAAGGATTATATAAAAATAGATTAGAACTTAGTCTACATAAATTTGGGGATAAAGCTGGTCGATTATTGGCACGTTTATCACGAGGAAGACACCCTCCTTCCCACATCCACACTATAATTGATAAACATGGTAATACCTGGACTAACCCGAAAGATGTAAACCAGGCACTGGGTAAATTTTATGCATCTCTTTACTCGGATAGTGACACTGATATGCCTGAGGGGGCCGATTGGCTGCACCTAATTCGTTTACCAGGTATCTCAGAAGAGGACAAACAATTTCTAAACAGTCCCGTCACTGTGGAGGAAATAGACAATGCTATTAAAAATATAGATCCAGGCAAAGCGCCAGGTCCTGATGGATATAACGGGGCATTTTTTAAAGCCTTAAAAGAACAAGTCTCTCCTATCTTACGTGACCTGTTTAATGCAATATTACAGGGGGCCCCCATACCGGAAAGAATGAATATGGCGTATATTAAACTTATCCCCAAACCCGGTAAGGTACCAACGGATCCGGCGAGTTTCAGACCAATTTCACTCATAAATCAAGACCTTAAACTTCTTTCAAAGATAATGGCCAATAAACTGGCGACGGCAATGCCTAGTTTGATACCCCCTCACCAAGCGGGATTTATCAAGGGAAGATCAACAACTACTAATATTAGAAGAGCGATGCTCTTGCTTGACGTCATGGGGAAAAGAACAGGTTCGGAGGGGGGGGACCCAGCCGTGATCACCCTAGATGCAGAAAAAGCGTTTGATAACGTGCGGTGGTCATGGCTGGGTAGGGTCTTGGACTCTGTTGGAATTGTGGGACCTTTTAGACAGTTTCTGCAGGCCCTGTATCATAGACCAAAGGCCTGCATTAGCACACCCGGGTACTTATCAGATTCATTCCTCTTGCAGAAGGGAACGAGGCAGGGATGCCCGTTATCCCCACTCCTCTTTGATTTAGCAATAGAACCTCTAGCCTTATACCTTGAGAATAATAATACCTATGAAGGATTCAAAGTGGGGGCGAGAGAGGTCAAGTTATCCCTTTTCGCTGACGATATTATCCTTTATGTCCGAAATCCCGAAAGGGATCTCCCACGCATCCTTGAAGATATTGAAAGATTAGGAAAACACTCAGGCTTTTGCCTAAACAAGGGCAAATGTGAGATTCTATTCATCAATCCGAAAAATAAATACTCACGTTGCACCCACTTATATGATCTTCCAGTGGCCAAAGATAGCATAAAATACTTGGGAATTCAACTAGCTAGATATCCAGGCCAGACCTATAGACTTAATTTTGCCCCGATCCTTTCAAAAATCGAAAAGGAATTGGCGGGATGGGTGGGACTGCCACTCTCTCTGACTGGGAGATGCCATCTGCTTAAGATGATTAGTTTTGCGAGATTATTATATCCGCTCCAAAATATCCCCATGCTGTTAAAACACACAGATATAGCGAAGTTAAACAAAGCCTTCTCGAAATTTCTATGGAGGGGGAAGAAACCCAGGTTGGCCTTTGGTGTCTTGATGCAGTCAAAACAGGAGGGAGGTCTCCAACTCCCGGATGTTCGAGGTTATAATTTAGCGTGCATTTTTCGCAATGTTCTTGACTGGATTAAGAGCACTAATAGGTTCTCCGATATAGCTCTGGAGGGAGAATTTGCTAGACCCTGGGACCTATCTGCTCTCCTACACTCACCGCTACCATGCTTACCTAAATCCCTTAAAGATACTGTTATCTATAGAGACACGATTATGGTGTGGAAGGGAATAAGGAGAAAACTAAAATTGTCTTGGAGAGTCTCAAAATCACTCAACCCTTGGAGATGTCCGGCCTTTCCACTAGGTCGTGAAAATTCTCTATTTGAAGCCTGGAGGGAGAGAGGTATCGGGACACTGGGAGACCTTATAAATGTGGAAGAAAAGAGGTGGATGACAGAGGGAGAGGTGCTGTCCACATACGCTCTCTCTTCCTTTCATGCCATACAATACCGCCAGTTACATTTTCATCTTCTCTCTCGATTGCTAGACATCACTGGGGAGATGGAGAACAACCTTTGGTCTGACTTGCTAGCTATAAGCGAAGGTGACGTATCTATTACCTCTCTCTACGCTAAGCTGCAACAAATTCTAAGACCATCGAGAGGGAAGACTCTTTTCACTAAATGGAGGAAACACTTGACTGACCCTGACCTCACTCAAAAGATCTTAGAGGGCTGGGGGACAGTCAGACGCCACATCCACGATGAAAGATGGAGAGATTCCCAATTTAGGATCATCCATGGGACCATACAAGGTTTTAACATACCACCTACTCAGGCCAATATGGGAAGATGGGTGAACTGCCCTAAATGCAAAGCTCCTATGACGGATCTGGAGCATGGTCTCTGGTCATGTCCCGCGTCTCAGAGTTATTGGAAGGTAGTCGACACCTGGGCGAAAGGGATATGTGGGGGTTTGGAGAGGCTTAACCCGATGCTTTGGCTCTTCCACTATTGTGGAGATTTGGTGAGGGATGATCAGCCACAGGTACTATTTCACTATATTGCAAATATAGCAAAACGACTTCTTCTTCAACACTGGCTTAACCCCAACCCTCCTGATCTAACTCAGATCAAGACTTCCATGAGAAATGTTCTTGCAACCGAATCACTAGAGACACTTAGTAACCCCAGCAAATTATCACAAAAATTTTTCCATAAATGGAGGGTTTATATTGAAAGAGAATTTACCGATACTGAAATCACGGCCTTTATGACACCCCATAGGTCCTCAGCGTGGTATGCTATGGAGGACCTGAGGGGTACTTTAGGCAAATTGAAATGTCCATTCTAATGGTGGCACTCAATCATTATAATTAAAGCAATGTTGAAATAATATGAGCAGATTTAGGATGTTATCTAGGGAAAGGGGGGGTGGGATTTTGAGATGTTGTTACACTCTCAACAGTTCTGTTTAAAGTGAATTTTTCTGTACACAGATATCAATTGCTCTAATGTCAACTACCCATGATATTATTCTCCGTCTGTGGCTATGTTTGTATTTTTGTATTTTTAATATTCTTGAAATAATAAAAATGATGGTTCAAAAAAAAAAAAACATACTCTAGCCGTAATTTGGACAATACTAAGAGAATTTTCAACTATCGTCTCACAAGGGCACGTCGGACTGTTGAATGTGCCTTCGGCTTGCTTGCTTCTAAGTGGCGTATTCTTGGTACTGCTATCAAACTTAAAACTGACAGTGTCGATGAGGTGGTTAAAGCTTGTGTAGTGTTGCACAATTTCATCCTTGAAAAAGAAAGACACCGTATACAAGCTGAAGGACATGTTGAGAGCACATTACATGACTTCCAAGAACACCCACTTCGTAGTACAGTTGAAGTAGCTCAAATGAGGGATATGTATGCAAACTACTTTGTGTCTGACAGTGGACGGGTGGACTGGCAGGACCAAATGTTGTAATGACTATGTTGTTGACCCAGCATGTAATATTGGGGTATCCTCAAATACTTTTACAAATTGTCATTGTAATAAAAAATAAAATATAGTTTGTATACCTAAGTTGTCATTAAAAGGGATGTTATTGTTCATATTACAGTTTTGTGCACTTTTTAGTTGAAGCAAACGTAGTGTCAATTCATTACTCTATTGATACTCGACATCAACAATGTTCTGACTTTGCATTTAAACGATGTACTGCATACTTTCAAGTGTACGATGCTGAACACTAAAATTTATTGAGTTTTGTAAATGTTATCCTCCCTCTATTGCAGCAACATTCTATTTGACATGGTTATTTTCAGCATTGAGTAAATTTGTTGTTTTTTATTGAGGTTATGAATAAATAAAATTTGTGGTTTAAAAATTCAAATAATACTTTGTTCAGGAATGATTTTTGAAAAACTGTGGTCACCATAGTGTCAACTATTTACATGTGTTTATTTCAACCACTTTACCTGTTGTAGCAATAATCAGGTTCATACACTACCAACATTGAGTCCTCGAGGTCCACACACAGTGTACTTTAAAGGATTTACTTGCCAGTTGATCAAGAAACCAACTGACACAGATATCTCAATCAGAAAACCTTTAATATGTGCGGTCCACAAGGGCTGAATTTGGTCAACTAGACATCCACAGTGAAGGATAAGGTTAATGGAGCTTTTGCTAAAGCAGTTTCACCAAAGATTAAAAATGTAAAGGACGAAGCCCTCAAACTATGTTGTGTGAATGTATGTAATGCACAGGTACACTAGGACCATACCATACCTGAAGGCAAAAGATCCAGACACCGATGCATCCACCTGTTTAATGTTAGAACAATACACGAAACTGCCCAAAGATTTAACTGTTTCAGAAAGAAGCTAAACAGAGGGTTATAAACCATAAAATATTTATTAACAATAGTGCAAACAGAATGTAAGTAAATACATTTTTTCAAAATGTGCTTCATCCAAGACACAACCAAAAGACAACCAAACCATTACAATGTTGTGTAGGAGACTGTTGAAGAAGGGTCTCCCTGTTGTGTGCGGCTGTTCGTCTGTGCTGCTGGGTTCTGACTAGGGATGAAAGCTGTATGTTCTGAATTTGTGAGGAAATGGAGGATCGGTTGTTGAATAGTAGCATCAAGTTCGGGAAGAGGACTGAAGGTGTGAGCAGTCGATGGAGTTGAAAGAACTGCAGGTGATGAAGAAACTCTCGGTGTTGAAAAGATGTGGGATGGGAGAGAGACATTGCCACTTGAGCAGACAGATGGTATTGAAAGATCAGAAAATAGTGAAAGATTGTCTGGTGAGGAGGGGGGTGGTTGTGCTTCGTTGCATTTCTTAGGACGACCTTTTTATTTAAGGGTAGTTACTGTGGCTGACACTCTATCTTTCTGCATTGTTGAATCTTTATTTTTTTTTCCAGGACCTCGCCGACGTTTTGTGGACGGAATACTTTGCCTGCTGGACTCTGTACCTTGTATGTTCTTCTGTCTTGTAGCCTGGGATCGGCTACCACTTTCTGAAACTTTGTTAGGAACTTCAATTATTTTATCTTTCTTAACATGTGGTCCAGGTAGACTCCAAGTGGTAAATGTGTCATGAGTCAGTGATGCGCCAACAGAGACATTGGCCAAGGTAGCATGCTGTGATGCAGAACTACTCAGCATTGTTGATTGATTTAGCAGTGTTGCAGCCGTACAAACATTTAGAACATCATCTGTGGGTGTTGCTGATGACACTGTCTCTAAAGTCTGCAATCCTGGTTGTGATGGAGTCTGTATTAAAGTACTGCTTGGTGCTACATGGCCTTGTGCTGCGGCTGCTGTGACCAAACTGCTGTAAGTAGGTATGGGAGGCATAGGCGATGTAATGTCCAAAGGCGGTGGGGCTGGTGCCGTACTCACATTGGGTCTACTTAGAAAAGTCCTTGGTTGCCTAACATTCCATTCTTGTCTGCTTTGACTTTGGATATTTCCACTAAGTGGTCGACTGTAATATACAGACTGGGAGTCAATTTCAGCTTGCTGAATGGCCTGACTGTAAGCATCCTGGCAAGCATTCATAACATACATCTGTAGTTCAGGAGACAGGTTTTCCGTGACATTACGCTCAATGCATGCAAAATAATGTCTAGCCGGTCTACTAAGTAGTAAATCTAGGCGTTCAATCCGGTTGAACACTTCGTTAAATTTGCTTTCTACACGATTGAAGCCCTGGTCAATTTTCTCACTTAGCACACGCATCCTTTCCTGAAATATAGAACTCAAATGGATGAATTCTGGCATTACAGACCTTTCCCATATATATATATACTTTCGCAACTTTGGGGCACCACCGCTTCTCACTCGTTGCTCCTCTCTCAGATCTTTGTTGAACCTGTCCTTCATGGAGCGCCAACGAATTTTAATTTTCTTGACTGTATAAAATTTATGAAAAAATTTACCAAAAATCATTACACCATACTTTTAGTTATTTTAAAATTAAGTTTAATTTGTACCAAAATCTCGGCGTTCGGCGGGTGTGCCATTGTTCCAACCAGGCCAAGTTCCTCTTGTGACTTGTTCCCAAAGACGACGGGTTAGTAAAGAGTCTGAATGCAGACGGTCACGTGGATCCCAGAGTGCTGGCCGCTCTTGCACCAGCGGAATCAGAGTGTCGTTATCAATTAATGGTGATCCAGATTCTTCCTATTTCGGTTGAATAAACACTTTAGCCACATGTATAAAAAAAAAAAATTAAATATATGAAAAAAAAAAATATACGGTACTTACTTGCGTTGTTTGTTGAGAAGCAGTATTTTGTCCACGCTCTGCTACATCACTTTCATTGGACGCTTCGTCTTCTACCTCACTGCTCGCACCCTGAAAACAAAGAGAGTTAAGTGACAGTACAGATAATGGCCGAAACATTAAAAAAAAATTCCAAAAAAGGGAACACACACTTACTTCAGAATAAAAACCAGTAGGTTCCTCAAGATCTTCATTGGATGACATTTTGTCAGCACAGCAGGGTCCCAGCAGAACAGCAGATTGCAAGCAGACCAGCAGAGTCACAGAAAGTCACGTGATGTGTGAATGACACTGTTGAAGGAAATAAAGGACACGTGTACATAGCATTACATGAGTTTTTCAGGTAAAACTGATTATCCTGCTAAAGGTTAAAAACACATTGCTGTAAGAAATATAAGAAAAGCTTTAGCACTTGAAGTCATCTTATCTCTCACCAAGAAGCAACACTGATCCAGGAAGAAGTATTCGGACAGAGCAGACCAGCACAGTCAAAGCAGCACAGCCGAGTCCCAGCAGCACAGCAGATTGGATTTTGAGCAGCAGAGTTCCAGCAGACCTGCAGAGGCCCAGCACCTCACGAGATGTCAGACTTACAATTAGACTGTATGAGGAAATAAATGACACGTGTATATAGCATTACATAAGTTCTGGTGGGGAAACTAATTGACCTGCAAAAGGGAACACATTGCTGTAAAATAAAAAAAAAAATGAAACACTTGAAGTCATTTGCTCTCTCACCAAGCAGCAACAGCTAAGCTGAGTAGGAGCCAGTGACAGCAGCCCAAGACAATATCAGCTACACAGTCCCAGCAGGACAGCAATCTCCGCGCAGCACTGCACAGTACCCGCTCCACAGCAGAGTTGAAATCTTTGACCAACAAATTACCTGTGGAAGGACAAAGATATTGAAATGTAAAGACTGAAGCGGTTGAGCATATCAAAAGAGCGTGGATTTATGAAATTCAGAAAGGACAACTGTGCATTGCAGCTATACATATTTCACACAATGGTTGTCAGGTTGGGTCTCACCAATAAGCACCACTGAGGACGATGATCAATGGTTAAGAAAATCACAGTGAGACACCAGACAACACAACAACGATGAAGGATGGCCAAAACAAAGTCACGTCGATGGGATTACATGCATACTGTTGATGGATACAAAAGACATGTTAATAACAGGTTTTGGAGATATCAACATCAAAGCCATAGCAATTCATGCTCCGGTACATTACCCATGGCAACAAAAAAACTGTACATGGCATTGCAAATCATGCCCCTGTACATTACCCATGACAACAACAAGAACACTGTACAAGGCATTGCTAGACATGAACCTGCAAAGGAAGCATGGCAACAAGACTGTACATGGCATTGCAAATCATGCCCCTGTACATTACCCATGGCAACAACAACACTGTACAAGGCATTGCTAGACATGAACCTGCAAAGGAAGCATGGCTACAAGACTGTACATGCCATTGCAAATCATGCCCCTGTACATTACCCATGGCAACAACAACACTGTACAAGGCATTGCTAGATATGAACCTGCAAAGGAAGCATGGCAACAACACTTTACAAGGCATTGCTAGACATGAAACTGCAAAGGAAGCATGGCAACAAGACTGTACATGCCATTGCAAATCATGCCCCTGTACATTACCCATGGCAACAACAACACTGTACAAGGCATTGCTAGACATGAACCTGCAAACCTCACCATTGCAAACCTCCCAGATTGACACAACGCAGCACCCTTTTGACATTGACGCTGCGAGGAAGCATTGCCTCCGTGTATGCCGATATGTCACATCCGGTGTCTACATCCGGTGACGCGGCCACACGAGATGGAGGAGACGGATTGCACGCCGCTGGCCACGGTGTCAATCCAGAGGACCTCGGACGGCGTGAGTCCGTGACAGCAGGACATGAATCTTAGTAAGTAGAGTTCTTATATACAGTTTTTACAAGCCCACTGCAGCCCACTCTCAGACTTATTGCAGGTAAAATACTTTAACCTTGTGTCTGCCTAATCCATAATCAGACTGAGAAGTAACTGTTATCATTCTGTTTATACAGAAGGTCTCACAGAAGGTTTACAGCCATTATCACATCTGACTGTTTGCAGGTACACCAATTTAACTCCTTGTCTGCCTAACCCTTGTTAAGATTGAGAACTAAATACCTTCCTTTTTTATACAGAAAGATCTCACAGAAGGCTTTCATAACCTTATCACATCCAGACAATGAAAAACCCCAAGACTCTTTAGGATATGAACATACGTTTGACAGCTGATCAAAGAATCAATATAAAGAAATACTGTAGTTTTAAAAGCCCAAACACTATAAATATGTCCCCAGTCATTTTTTTTAACCTAAATTATTGTGTTTAATGTATACTTTTAATATGTATGTACATTGTTAGTCTTATTGGATTAAATAAACTGAGGAACTTTTACAAAAAAAAATCCCCCCAATACTATTCTATTTTATTTTATTTTATTTTCAATATTTACTCTTAATCAAGGACTATGGTTTTCAGGTGTTTCTGTTAGCGCTGGGTCTTATTTTAATCTCTTGTGTATTTTGTCACCTGTGATTACTTTATTACCTCTACCTGTGTATAATGTGACCAGCAATCTCTGCATTACCTGTACAATGACACTATGTACAGAACTCCTGTATATAATGTCACTAGTGATCACTATATAACCTGTACACACTAACACTATATACAGAGCTCCTGTGTATAATGTCACTGGTGATCTCTGTATTACCTTTACACTGATACTATAGACAGAGCTCCTGTGCATAATGTCACTAGTGAGCTCTGCATTACCAGTACACTGACACTATATACAGAGCTTCTGTGTATAATGTAACTGGTGATCTCTACATTACCTGTACATTGATACTATATACAGAGCTCTTGCGTATAATGTCACTATGCATTACCCTTACGCTGACACTATATACAGAGCTCCTCTGTATAATGTCACTGGTGATCGCTGCATTACCCGTACACTGACACTATATACACAGCTCTTGTGTATAATGTCAATGATGGTCACTCTATTACCTGTACATTAGACACTATATACAGAGCTCACGTGTATAATGTCACTGACAGTCACTATATTAGCTGTAGATAATCACTGTATTACCTTTACAATGACCCAATATAAGACCTTTTTTAAATGTTCATTATTGTAGTATTATTGGTCACTATGTGGTGGTATTATGAGATCTGGTCATGGTGTGGCAGTATTTCTGCCTTGTACTGTATGTGGCATTATTCGGTCACTATGTGGTAGTAATATGTGCTCTGGTCACAAAGTGAAGGTATTTCTCCCTTCTATGTGGTATTATTGGTTTTGGTATAATGGATTGTGGTCAGTCATTTGCTATTTCTGATATCAATAAGGGGAAAATTCTTTATTTCCAATAGTTATTAAATACTTGGATATTTAACCCCTCCCTGTCCTGTGATTATTACACAGAAGCAGAGATGCACTTACAAAGGTTTTCCGGAGAAAGCAAGTAATCGAGTCTTCTGAAGTCACGTGTACACGTTGAGCATTTGGTGAGATTTTCACCTCAGTATGTGTAAGACAAAACCAGCAGTGGGCAAAAAATGCAGAAAAAAATAACTCTGATTGTTCCACTCCTGGTTTTGTCTGTTGAATACTAAAGTAAAATCTAACCAAATACTCATGTGCACATGGCCTAAGGATAATAATTGATGATATATTAATTGGTGGGGGGTCCGACTGCTGAATGAGAAACTTTTATCGCTATTACGTGTCCAAAAAAATAGAAAAAGATCCAGCACATAAATCAGAGATATAGATCCTTAGAAATTAATTTTATTAGAAAAAAATCATTAAAATTCACATAATACAATAATTGTCCTTAAAGACAGTCCTTACTCATAGGTTTGTTTTATCCCTATTACATTAGAATTCATTTTCAAGTCGACCACTGATCCGTTGATTCCCTCAGTGGCCATGATTGCTGTGTTTGACTCTCTCTGGAAGCACCTGTGAGGATGAATGGAGCTGCAGTCAGACATCATTACCTGCTGCAGCATTTTATACCGCAGATAAAAGCTCCACAATCTTCCAACGATGCGGTTCACACTAGTCGGATTCCACCAATAAATAAGTTATCACCATTTGAACCTGCGGATTGGTGATAACCAAAGAATCCCTCTCATGCAAACTACAGTAATTGTACATCACAGTTATGGTGAGCACACAGTAATGTGCAGGAGCCACCACTATGATGGGTATAACGGCTGACAGGTATTTTCATATAGCTGAAGGATGGAGCCCTGGAGTCAATTTCCCTTGTGGGCCCCAGACACCCCAGTCCGGCGCTGGCTGGGATAAGCCAATAGGGGAGAAGCTAGTGCTTCTGTGAAAGTGTCAGTTAGGTCCCAGCCGTGATCCAAAATAGTCCTAAGGTCTAAGGAACAGCAAAGCTTTCAATGAATGATTAGTTACAGGAGTAGAGTTGATTGAACGAGCAATGTTCATCAAACAAGATCGCTGAACATCTGAATCCCTTTGAAATCTATGGGAGGCAAAATCTAAGGCTTAGAAAACACCTTAAAAGGGGCCTAACAACTGCCAAACTCAGCTCAAACCTTTTTATAGGGGAGTCGTGCTGTTTTGACAAAGACATTATCTTTCTACAATATTACATAGCAAGCTTTTGGGCCCACTCATGAACCTCTGATATCCTCATCATGACTTCTCTGAGGTTGTCTCAGGTTGCACAGAGGGTATAACGCAGCAGAGACTCATGCTAATCCCACGGTACGTTGTTTAATGCTTCTTTTTAAGTAGATTTTGAGAATCTCCATTACAATCTGCATGTCTATACTGAGGGCAGTCTATGAGAGTTCAGAAGTACTGTGCCAACGTGTTTTTTTCCCTTGCAGATTTGATGCAGATTTTGGGGCAGAAAAAATAAATCTGAACCAAATGTGCAAGAAAAAAAAAAGAAATATGGGCACAGCACTTCTGACTTGTCCTAGACTTTGCTAAACTCAGGATAGACATACAGATTTTTATTTAGATTTTCAAAATCTGTCAAAAATATCATCAAACAATGCACCATAGGAACAGGGCTTAAGAGGGTCCAGTGGTGAAAGAGCTGAAGGATTCCTCTTGCCCCCTGGATACTTCCATATAGACTTATAGGGCAGGCCACCCCTCATCAAGTCATCAAGTCTGAAAAATGCAAGTTTTCAGGATTTCCTTAGCATTGAACAGGTAATAATTTCATCACCTGTGCAAAGGTAAAAAAATCTTGAAAACGTGCACTCTTTGCGCCCCTTGGGAACTGCAGTTGGCAGGCCCTATTCTACCAGTGTGTGTGGAGTGTCTTGCATTTCCATACCTCAGAACGTCAAGCCAGAGGCTTGCAGCTTGTTCACCAGTCTCTATAGGGCACCTTCAAAGCACCTGTTTGCAGAAACAGTCCAACACACAAGGAGTGAACTACAAAAAAACTTTACTGAAACACACAGACTAACTCTCAGACACAAACATAACAATATACATAGTATATATCATGTGTTGACTGCAGTCCATGTGTGTTACTGCTTTTATTTAAATCTGAATTTATTTATTTAGGCACATCCAGAGTTAATACCAGAAAGCTGCTGTGTGCAGCTCGCAGATGGAGGTAAAAGTGGAGGAGTTTGTTTTAGCATTCAGACTTCCACTCCCTCAGCCTTAAAGTAATTTCACTTCCCTCCACTGGGTGTCACAGATAGAGTTCAGTCTCTACTTGGACCCTGTTCAATGAGGACGTGCTGTGCTGGGCTGCTTCTGCAGCTGTTCCCTTCCATAGGAGATGCTGGGTTTTCCCCGTCTGTGGATGGAGATAGAGGCACTTAGCCTAGGACAGATCAGGAGCAAAGGGAAAGGGTAGTGGCCTGGGTTACCACTTTCAGATGTAATTCCAAGATCAGCATGAGCCAGGGACCCCCAGTCTAAGGGTCAGACTAGTTCCCCGGTTCTCCTTTGTCCATCTTGCCATCTTGCCATTTTGCCTCCTGATTCCCTATCCACTATACCACCCCGTGACAGTATATAATTAGAACAAACGTCCCACATGGATCACCAGCACACAGACTGTTAAAATGGTGGAAAGGCCATGAAGGCCATGAAGGGCAGAGTCCATTAAGGAATTTCAGTTGGACCTGAAAGACTGCACGCATGCCCAGTAGGGGGAAGCCCAAATGACGCAAAATGTTGGAAGGGGAAATATAACTTAAACAAAAACACAGGCCTTAGTCAAGAAAGAACTGAAAAAATCAACTCCAACAAGTCCTTCTCTAGCCAAAATGCCAACTAAGAGATGGGTCACTTACTAGCTAACTGACTCACCAACAGGCCTTTACGAAGGTCCACTGAAATTGTCTCTCATCATTTTCTGCCATGCCCTGGATGGTTGTTGCAGTTTTTCCTGGTAATCTGCTGCTGGATAGCCTTGGAGGGTTGCTGGGGCTACTCCTATAGGGGCATTCTCTGCTACCACCTACCCCCCAGTACACTCCATCATGGCTATCGCTGGAGAAGATGATAGAGGAACTAAGGGATGACCACACCCTATAGGACAGACAGGACCAGCTTTGGGAACACTGACAGGCCCTCTGGGTTCAGGTACATCTGGATGGGCAAGAAAGAGACCCCTGGCTGCCGCACTGAATGTCAACTTCTCTCCAGGTCGGCCTCCTCCTGCCACTTCTCAAATTGTTCAGTGGTGGCATCCCAAAATAAGCCAACCATAAACCACCCCTTGCTGCCCAATACCTTCATGAAAGGGACCTCCTCCCTAAGGCTAGGGTCACACTAGCACCAAGCATCTGCCAAAAGGATGCATTTTTTTTATCTCAAAATGTCTTCAAACGGATGCATTAACGCACCCATTGACTCCAATAAAAAAAAACTCATGGCCAAATTGCTATGCGTTTGGAACTATACGTTTTTGTAGTGCACATCATAATGCGGTCTGCAGCATCGTTTGGGCCATTTTGGGAAACAGATGCGTTATTTTAACCCCTTCAGGACCCAGCCTATTTTGACCCTAAAGACCTTGCCATTTTTTGCAATTCTGACCAATGTCCCTTTATGAGGTTATAACTCTGGAACGCTTCAACGGATCCTAGCGATTCTGAGATTGTTTTTTCATGACATATTGGGCTTCATGTTAGTATTAAATTTAGGTCGATAATTTTTGTGACACAAAATACATAATAAATAACATTTCTCACATGTCTACTTCCCTTCAGCACAATTTTGGAAAAAAAAAATTTGTTTGGTTATGAAGTTATAAGGGTTCAAAGTTCATCAGCAATTTTTCATTTTTCCAGCAAAACTTACAAAACCTTTTTTTTGTTACCACATCACATTTGAAGTCCCTTTGAGCAGGGGTGTATCTAGGGGGGTGCAGTCGGACCTTTTGCCCCGGGCACAGCTCAGTGGAGGGCGCCGGCGGCACCCCCTCCCTCAACCCCCCGCGGCTGCAATATGAGCGGCGCGGGCGAGGCTGGAATCCGACAGTGCTCAGTGACGGGGACACACTTGTCCGACAGACATGCGAGTCTGTCGGAGGAGACTCGCAAGGAGCAGGAGCTGTGACCCGGAACGGCGTCTTTCTGTCAGGACGGGGCTGTCAGCTGATTGTGTGTTTGTGCAGCTCTACACTCCCCATCCTGACAGAAAGAGGCCGTTCCGGGTCACGGCTCCTGCTCCTTGCGAGTCTCCTCCGACAGACTCGCATGTCTGTCGGACAAGTGTGTCCCCGCATGTAGGACTCCTGTAAAGCGCCTCCTCCTCGACATTTGGTGGCGGCCGGGCGCACTGCACTTGTCCTGCTCACTCCACTCCTGACATGGAGGAGAGATCCCCGGAGCTGAGTGCACTGACCCCCAACACCAAGAGGCTGCTGCCCTGGAGACAGGTGGGTGTCACATCTGCCCTCTATCATGTCCACATTCATGTCTGGGTCCTCACACCCTTCCTTATAACTAACATAAGTCAGCAGCATGCTGCCACCTGTAGTCCTTGTGCTCCCTCTAGAGCCAGCGCTGCACACACTGTCTGCTGCACACACTGTCTCTTGCACACACTGCCTGCCGCACACACTGCCTGCCACACACTGTCTGCACACACTGTCTCTTGCACACACTGCCTGCCGCACACACTGCCTGCCGCACACTGTCTGCACACACTGCGTACTGCACACACTGTCCGCACACACTGCCTGCCGCACACACTGCCTGCCGCACTGTCTGCTGCACACTGTCTGCACACACTGTCTCTTGCACACACTACCTGCCGCACACAGTCTGCACACACTGCCTGCCGCACACTGTCTGCACACACTGCGTGCTGCACACACTGTCCGCACACACTGCCTGCCGCACACACTGCCTGCCGCACTGCCTGCTGCACACACTGCCTGCTGCACACACTGCCTGCCGCACACACTGCCTGCCGCACTGTCTGCTGCACACTCTCTGCACACACTGTCTCTTACACACACTGCCTGCCACACACTGTCTGCACACACTGCCTGCCGCTCACTGTCTGCACACACTGCATGCTGCACACACTGTCCGCACACACTGCCTGCCGCACACACTGCCTGCCGCACTGTCTGCTGCACACACTGCCTGCTGCACACACTGCCTGCCGCACACACTGCCTGCCGCACTGTCTGCTGCACACTGTCTGCACACACTGTCTCTTGCACACACTGCCTGCCGCACACTGTCTGCACACACTGTCTGCCGCCCACTGTCTGCACACACTGCGTGCTGCACACACTGTCCGCACACACTGCCTGCCGCACACACTGCCTGCCGCACTGTCTGCTGCACACACTGCCTGCTGCACACACTGCCTGCTGCACACACTGCCTCCCGCACACACTGCGTGCCGCACACACTGCCTGCCGCACACACTGCCTGCACACACTGACTGCTGCACACACGCCGGCGGCACCCACCCCCCCGCGGCTGCAATATGAGCGGCGCGGCTGAAATCTGACAGCATCCCCCAACCTCCCCCCCCCCCGGTCCTCACCTACTTTGAGGGGGGGGCGCCAAATCAGATCTCTGCCTCGGGTGCCGGAAAACCTAGTTACACCCCTGCCTTTGAGGGGTGTACATGACAGAAAACACCCAAAAGTGACACCATTCCAAAAACTGCACCCCCACAAGCTACTCAAAACTACATTCAAGAAGATTATTAACCCTTCAGGTGCTTCACAGAAACTAAAGCAACATGGAAGGAAAAAATGGGCATTTTAGTTTTCCAACAAAAATGTTCTTTTAGCCTCAATTCTTTCATTTTCACATGGGTAACAGGATAAAATGGTTCCTAAAAATTGTTGGGCATATGTGGTCATAAACTACTGTTTGGTCGCATGGCAGGTCTCAGAAGGGAAGTAGCGCAATTTGACTTTTGGAGCTAATTTTCCATTCAAAAAGCCAAATGGCGCTCCTTCCCTTCTGAGCCCTGCCGTGTGCCCACACAATGGTTTATGACCACATATGAGGTATCGGTGTACTCAGAAGAAATTGCCCAAAAATTTTTAGGATCCATTTTATCCTGTTCCCCATGTGAACATGAAAAAAATTAGGCTAAAAGAAAATTTTTGTGAAAAAAAGTACTTTTTCATGTTTACGGATGAATTTGTGAAGCACCTGGGGGTTCAAAATGCTCACCACCCATCTAGATACATTCCCAGGGGGCTCTAGTTTCCAAAATGGGGTCACTTGTGGGGGAGCTCCACTGTTTAGGCACACAGGGGCTCTCCAAGCGCGACATGGTGTCCGCTAACAATTTGAGCTGATTTTTCAAATTGTTAGCGGACACCATGTCGCGTTTGGAGAGCCACTGTGTGCCTAAACATTAGAGCTCCCCCACAAGTGGCCCCATTTAGGAAACTAGACCCCCCCCAAGGAATGTATCTAGATGCACAGTGACCACTTTGAACCCCATGTGCTTCATAAATTGATCCGCAAAAATGAAAAAATAATTTTTTTGTGGCAAAAGAAGTACTTTCTCATTTTTATGGATCAATTTGTGAAGCACTTGGGGGTTCAAAATGCTCACCACCATCTAGATAAGTTCCCTGGGGGCTCTAGCTTCCAAAATGGGGTCATTTGTGGGGGAGCTCAAATGTTTAGGCACACAGGGGCTCTCCAAATGCGACATGGTGTCCGCTAACAATTTGAGCTGATTTTCCTCTCAAATTGTTAGCAGACACCATGTCGCGTTTGGAGAGCCACACTGTGTGCTTAAACATTGGAGCTCCCCCACAAGTGACCCCATTTTGGACACTAGACCCCCCAAGGAATGTATCTAGATGCACAGTGAGCATTTTGAACCCCCAGGTGCTTTACAAATTGATCCGTAATAAGGAAAAGCACTTTTTTCACTCAAATTTTCTTTTTTCATTTTTACGGATCAATTTGTGAAGCACCTGGGGGTTCAAAGTGCTCACTATGCACCTAGATACGTTCCTTGGGGGGTCTAGTTTCCAAAATGGGGTCACTTGTGAGGGAGCTCCAATGTGTAGGCACACAGGGGCTCTCCATACGCTACATGATGTCCGCTAATAATTGGACCTAATTTTCTATTCAACTTGTTAGCGGACACCACATTGCATATGGAGAGCTCCTGTGTGCCACCAGCATTGCAACCAGCACAAGGGCAACTGGAAGAGTTGGGGCACAGCACCCGAAAATGGCGCCTCTAATTAATGGGGTGGCTGTGGGTTGCAAATTGCAGCGTTGGGGGGCCACATTGGGGTCTCTCCACAATGAGGATTGCAGCCCCACAACTGCCAAGTTGTACCTGGCTGGCAACCAAAAATACGGCAAAGCTCCATGTCATTTTATTGGTAGAAGTAATGAAAAAATATAATGTGGGACTTCGCCATATTTTTGGTCCAGCCAGGTACAACTTGGCAGCTACGGACTGCCACCAACCCCCAGCTGCCTCGTTGTACCTGGCTGGCAACCAAAAATACAGCGAAGCCCATTTTAATTTTTTTTCTAGGACTAATTCTAGAAAAAAAATGGCGTGGGACTGCTCCATATTTTAGGTCCAGCAAGGTACAACTTGGCAGCTGCGGACTGCCACCAACCCCCAGCTGCCTCGTTGTACCTGGCTGGCAACCAAAAATACAGGAAAGCCCATTTTTATTTTTCTTTATAGGACTAATTCTAGAAAAAAAATGGCGTGGGGCTCCACCATATTTTTGGTCCAGCCAAGTACAACAAGGCAGCTGGGGGATGGAATCCGCAGCATGGAGAGGCCCAAGCGTTCTGGGCCCCCCATGCTGCGAATTGCAGCCCGCAGCTGCCCCAGAAAAAGGCGCATTCATTGAAGCGCCATTTTCTGGCGCTGTACCCAGACTCTTCCAGTTGCCCTGTTGCCGGTGGCAAAGTGGGTAATAAAGGGGTTAATGACAGCTTTTTTATTGGCGGCTGGCACTAACCCCGAGATGCATAATGTCGGGCCAATGTTAGACCCGGCCATTAGGAATCTGTAGTAAATAGTCAAAAAAATACACCAGAGAAAAATCTTTTTATTTGAAAAATAACAAACAAAATTCGGACTCCATCTTTATTATAAAGACTCGACGTAGTCCACAACGAAGGTCCCATGTCGCTCGATCGCCTCCGACATAGTACACAACGAAGGTCCCATGACGCTCGATCACCTCTGCTCAATCCATAGACTGCAGCAAGGGATCAAGTGTCGTTTTCCTGCAGTCTCTGGGGTCAGAATTATGGTGCACTGTATGACAATGATCTGTCATACACTGCACCATGACTATGATCCCAGAGACTACAACAAGAGGACACTTGATCCCTTGCTGCACCCATCCATCCACCCATGCACCCATCATCCACGCACGCACACATCCACACATGCACATACACATCCACGCACGCTGACATCCACGCACGCACATCCACACACGCACATCCATGTACGCAAGCATCCATGTACGCTGACATCCACGCACGCACATCCACATACGCACCCACGCACACATCCACGCACGCTGACATACATGCACGCACACATCGACGCACACATCCATGCACGCACATTCACATCCACACACTGTGACATCCATGCACAGTGACACCCGTGCACGGTGACATCCGCACACGGTGACATCCACGCACACATCCACTCAGGCACATCCATGCACGCACACATCCACGCACGCTGACATCCACACACGCACATCCACATATGCATCCACGCACACATCCACACACGCTGACATCCACGCACGCACATTCACGCATGGACATCCACTCATGCACACATCCACGCACGCACACATCCACGCACGCTGACATCCACGCACGCACACATCCACGCACGCACTCATCCATGCACGCACTCATCCACGCACACACATCGACGCACGCACACATCCACGCACGCACACATCCACGCATGCACATATCCAAGCATGCACATCCACATACGCATCCACGCACGCACACATCCACATCCACGCACACTGACATCCACGCACGCTGACATCCACGGACGCACACATCCATGCACGCACTCATCCATGCACGCACTCATCCACGTACGCACATCCACGCATGCACACATCCACGCACGCACATACCCATGCATGCACATCCACATATGCATCCACGCACGCACACATCCTCGCACACTGACATCCACGCATGCACACATCCACGCACACATCCACACACGCTGACATCCATGCATGCTGACATCCATGCACGCTGACATTCATGCACACACATCCACGCACGCACACATCCACGCACAACCACACACACATCCACATCCACGCACGCACACATAAATCCATGCATGCATGCACCCATGTATGCACCATCCATCCATCCATTCATTGATTCATTCATTGATTCATTCATTCAAGCTCGCCAATGAGGAGGAGGCTAGGGCCACACCGGAGGAGGCTGACGGGCGGGTGCACCGGCGTGTGCAGCCAGCCGGAATAGGTGAGTGGGGCCACACACAGGGGGGCTAGGCAGGGAGGAGGAGGAGGAGGGGGGGAGATGAGCTGAAGGGGGGGCGAATGAGCAGAAGGGGGGCTGTGCAGGGGGGGTGAGCCGGACACAGGGGGGCTGCAGGGAGGGACAGGACACAGGGGTGGCTAAAGGAGGAAGGGGGTGGGGGCGCAGAAAGGGATGACCGGCGGGTGCACCGGTGGTGCAGCCCGCCGGCAAATAGCTATGATCGAAGGGGCGGGGAGGTGGATGGGAGAGAAGGGGGGTCTGCAGGGAGGGGGGACAGAACACAGAGGTGGTTGGAGGTGGAAGGGGGTGAGGGGCGGATAGGAAAGAAGGGGGGGCCCTGATAAGTTTTGGAGCTTGAGGGGGCTGAGGAGGGGGAGGGCACCCGCCGATCCACTCCTACAGATCTGATTGGAGAGCTCCAATCAGATCTGGAGGGGTGAATCCCTATGATTCGCTCCGATGGCAGTTTCACTTTTACACTGCCAATCAGAGGGGCCCTGGGCACGGGGGGTAATACACCCCCGTGGGGTCAACTACAGGTTGTCACTGTGCAGTAGCAACAGTAACACCTTAGTGACCCCGCTCACACGCGCTGCAGGAGTGCGATGAACAGATGTCTCACCCCCTGAGACATGGGTCGGGAACGCACCGACTTTCATGTCTCAAACGGTGAGACATGGGTCGTTAAGGGTTAACATTTGAGTCTATGGCAAACGCATCCATTAATGCATGGTACATACAACTTGCCTTGGGTACATTGGTCATAGAAGTCATCAGCCTTAGGCCTATGCAACCAGTCACGGGTGATGGCATATGAGAGATGAAGCTTCTCAACAGAGGAGACAGGATGTGGTTGATGCCTTGTTGGATAGTTTCTTGGAGGCGGTAGGGGCCCACATATGGCATTGTCCCAATGAAAGGCCTCTGGAGGGGGTGATCCACACGGCTGGGAAACAGGTAATTGGGTCTTTTCTACCTGCTCCTCTTCCTCATCGGCCTTCTTATGATGGTCCTTTCCTGGTGATATTGAAGAATGGTATGCAGTCCTGCGACACCGGTGGAATCCAGACAGACAAGCTTCAAGATCATGTGGTGCTCCCAGTCCCGGATGCCATAGAGAATGGATCACCTCTTGACTGCCATGAGCTCCTCAGGTCCTTGTCTAGCATTGGGGCCAAGAATTGGATCAGCACTTTTTTGCAGAAGAAGCCCAAAGTGGCTAGTGCGGTGGAGCTCAAGATGACATATGTCTCCATCCCATCTGCATGTTTCTTTGGGTCTGGTTCTACCGAGTACGAACCACCTTCTGCCCCTGGTGTGGTTAGGAGATGACATCCTCCAAGACAAGGTCAGCCATATCTTCTAGGGGATTCATCTCCAAAGTACTGTGCAATGCTGTCACGGTACCAAGTGGAACTGTAGTAGCAGACAGTGTACCTGCAGTGTACTGGACCTGCTCAGGTAAGATTGTGAGGACATGCTGCCTGAGTTCCTTTGGGTTTCTGTGTATGCTTTCCCATAGGGGCACACCTCTTCCAGTGAGTGACAAGATTCAAACCCGAGAAAAACTACCAGATTTTAATGTTTGGATAATCTTGTTGCCTAATGAATAGCTCCTAATTAACCCCCCCTTATGATGCTCTGCAAAACTAATGTCACTGTCACAAATCCAGTTTCCCAGGCCACAAGATATAACAACTGGGTTGCACTTAGGTTCAGTCATTATTGAAGCATGACATCTTTGTAGGAGACATAATGATGAAAACAAATAAGTTTATTCAGGTCCCCATTCACCACCAATTCATTTGGTTTGCTGAATAAGACTAGTGTACACATTGGCATTACAGAAATGCAAGGACAACTTTTATATGAATTATACATATAACAGTTCTGCACTTGCAAAAAGTTGGTCGGTTGGTAAATGTATGGCATAAAATATGAACCCCAGTGGGAACCGTGTTGTAAATGTATGTAAACTACTATGGCATTTATAGCGCCATATAAATTAATAAATATTAGTAGTAGTAGTAGTAGCAGCAACATTTTCAGCTGAAACAGTAGTTGCACATTTTAAAGAAGCAATTTCCATACTAAAGTGTTTCATCAGTGTGAACAGACCTATAAGATCATGGATGTGAGGCATATAATGCCCATATGCTATTTTTAAATGAATTGCTATCACATTAGTGTAGAACAGGTGGCCTCAGTTAGTGCTAACCGTCTGCAATAATCAAAGTTTGCTCTCCGAAAAGATAAATAAATAAATTATAATAAAATAAATAAATATTTAAAAAGATTCCCTAAAAAGTATTAAGCTCACTTAAACGAATGTTGTAAAGACATCCTAAGCTTCCTAGACTTCCCAGCTGAAGTCACAACTGGCACTGTTTTCAAAATTCACACCCAGTAGTGCAAAAAAACCTGTAAACTCCAGGTAGCTTAATAAAATTAATTTAAAGCTCACAAAATTCTACACTATTATACAAGCCTGAGCACTGGATGCCTTGGAACACTCTTAACCATTCGTTTAGGTGTTTCCCCTAGCCAGCGGATCCTCCAGTGAGCGTTTTGACCCCAAATAAGAAGGTAAAGTTGTAGGACCACTTTGAATTTTGCATGTTTCTCAAAACAAAGTGGCATTTATCGACTTTTGGGAAGGTGATCAGGTTTCCGATCCTCGAGCTATATCGGTCACATTCAGTTGAATTTGAAATTGTCGTACATGTTCAAGCAAAGTTCACTTATCTCTAGACAGGAGAGGTGGGTTTCCTGAGAGAGCAGGGAGTGAAGGCTAAAAATTGGTAGGGAAGGCACTACGTGCAGCATAATACGAAGATGGAACAGTTCTCAATGGACAGTTACCCCCGAGACATCTGAGGACATGAGGCTTGAGTAGGGTGGCCAAATGCATGCACCTGAGCCGACTCCTGACAGAGGAGTACAGACGAGGGGTTGTAGGTGTGAGACAGAAAGCACTCTGGAGGTTTTATGAACCTAGAGCTGAGGACCCTGGCAACTATTGGGAGCGGATGGATTCTAGTGCAGTGTGGGAAACAGAAGTTTAAGATACCGGTCTCTGAAAGAGAGGAGGAGTGTGTAGCTACAGCAGTGGTACAAAAAATATACCTGATAATATCACGGTCTCAGGACTGAAAGATATGGCTGCTGTGTTCAGTGATTGCCGCAGTCCAGAAGGAAGTGACGGATTACCCTGCACTGTGTAAATACCTGTTATGAAGTTGATGCCGAGAACAGAAGTGCTGTTATCTACTAGAATGGAGTATTGATTTGTATTCGACAGACCCGCAGCCCGAATTCATGTAGGAGTGCCAAGGCACGTTACTGAAGACAACACCTGGCAATGACTACCGTGCTCCCTGTCCACAACTGATCACTTCCGTCTGCCACAAGTGCTGAGAATAGCAATGTAGCACCCCCAGCAATCTGATGTTAATGGCCTATGCCAAGGATAGGCCATCAATATAAAATATGGAACAAATGCTACGAATAAAAATGTTGACTTAGTTCTGTGTGTTGCGCAATTAAAATATGTGATCTATGTGCTGCTTTCAAAAAAGATGATGTAATACTTGAAAGCACGTAATTTTACAATATTGAGAGTTATCTTTGTAAAATATTTCCTGTGTTAAATATGTAACCTTAGTTTTATTAGACTCAGTGAATGTCATTCACTTATCTGGATAGAATTTAGAATGAAAAAATCTCCCAAGCTTTCATAACCTGACCATGAATATCTGACAAACAAAATTTGGATCATCTGCTGCTTTGAGCAAAATTAACTATTATATCTTTTAATCAGCACAATCTTTAAAGATTTAGGAAAATTAACTTAAGTCTGTGTAGTTTCCAACCATATTTTAACTTGTCAAGGCATTTTAGAAGTGAAATATTACTTGAAACTTTTATAGCACTGCAGGGACATAGTTTCTAGAATGGAATATCAACTTGGATCAGAATTGCTATGAAAGAATGATTTAGAAATAATCAAAGGTAAAGTCTGTTTCTTATTATTTAGCAAGCACTTACATTTAAAGAGGACTTGTCACCCCCCTGGTGCTTTCAAAAGTGAAAGCACCACTGAATGCAGTGTGTATGCTGCATTCAGGGAAGCTGTGTACTAAGGCTCTAGCCCCCTGTACCCCAAAAAAAACACTTTGCAAACTTTACAGTTAAGAGGTCCCGTAGGTCGGATCTGACTAAGAGGACCTCGCTGCTGGCACAGTCCTCTCGCCTCCTCCTTGTGTGTCCTGCCCCCTCTATGTGTCTGCTGCCGCCTCTTCTTCTTCTGAGTTTGCCCTCTTCTTCTGCTCCTGTTCCTTGTGACGTCACCCAGGCGCATAGCACTTGGGGTGAGTGGGGCCCCGGCGGCTGTATGCAGTATAAGCATTAGCAGGGTGGCCTCTGGTGTGAAGTCACCACCCTTAGTGGTGCAACGTTTTGACTTTACTAGAAGCTTGACAAAGGCTTGTAGTAAAGCCAAAATGTTGCACCACTAAGAGCCAAATAAAATGTGTGTGTGCTACCTTTTCTTTGGAGATAGATAGATAGATATATAGATAGATATATAGATAGATAGATAGATAGATAGATAGATAGATAGATAGATAGATAGATAGATAGATAGATGGATAGATAGATAGAGACTGGGGTGTCTGGGGTCCACCAGGAAAATTTACTCCAGGGGCCCATCCACCCTTCAGCAAATACAGTGCCTTGTAAAAGTATTTGGCCCCCTTGAACTTTTCAACATTTTGCCACATTTCAGGCTTCAAACATAAAGATATAAATTTTAATATTTTTGTGAAGAATCAGCAACAAGTGGGACACAATTGTGAATTGGAACAAAATTTTGTGCATATTTTAAACTTTTTTAACAAATAAAAAACTTAAAAGTGGGGCGTGCAATATATTCGGCCCCCTTAAGTTGATACTTTGTAGCGCCACCTTTTGCTGTGATTACAGCTGCAAGTAGCTTGGGGTATGCCTCTATCAGTTTGCACATAGAGAGACTGAAATTTTTGCCCATTCTTCCTTGCAAAACAGCTGGAGCTCAGTGAGGTTGGATGGAGAGCATTTGTTAACAGCAGTTTTCAGCTCTTTCCACAGATTCTCGATTGGATTTAGGTCTGGAATTTGACTTGGCCATTTTAACACCTGGATACGTTTATTTTTGAACCATTCCATTGTAGATTTTGCATTATGTTTTGGATCATTGTCTTGTTGGAAGATAAATCTCCGTCCCTGTCTCAGGTCTTTTGCAGACCCCAACAGGTTTTCTTTCAGAATGGTCCTGTATTTGGCTCCATTCATCTTCCCATTAATTTTAACCATCTTCCCTGTCCCTGCTGAAGAAAAGCAGGCCCAAACCATGATGCTTTCACCACTATGTTTGACAGTGGGGATGGAGTTTTGAGGGTGATGAGCTGTGTTGCTTTTATACCAAACAAATCATTTTGCATTGTGGCCAAGAAGTTCGATTTTGGTTTCATCTGACCAGAGCACCTTATTCTACATGTTTGGTGTGTCTCCCAGGTGGCTTGTGGCAAACTTCAAACAAGACTTTTTATGGATATCTTTGAGAAATGGCTTTCTTCTTGCCACTCTTCCATAAAGGTCAGATTTGTGCAGTGTATGACTGATTGTTGTCCTATGGACAGACTCTCCCTCCTCAGCTGTAGATCTCTGCAGTTCATCCAGAGTGATCATGGGCCTTTTGTCTGCATCTCTGATCAGTCTTCTTCTTGTTCGAGATAAAAGTTTACAGGGACTGCCGGGTCTTGGTAGATTTACAGTGGTCTGATACTCCTTCAATTTCAATATGATCGCATGCACAGTGCTCCTTGAGATGTTTACAACTTGAGAAATCTTTTTGTATCCAAATCCGGCTTTAAACTTCACCACAACAGTATCTCAGACCTGCCTGGTGTGTTCCTTGGTCTTCATGATGCTTTCTGCACTTGAACCAGAACCCTGAGACTATCACAGAGCAGGTGGATTTATACGGAGACTTGATTACACACAGGTGAATTCTATTTATCATTATCAGTCATTTAGGACAACATTGGATCATTCAGAGATCCTCACTAAACTTCTGGAGTGAGATGGCTGCACTGAAAGTAAAGGGGCCGAATAATACTGCACGCCCCACTTTTCAGTTTTTTATTTGTTAAAAAAGTTTAAAATATGCAATAAATTTTGTTCCGCTTCACGATTGTGTCCCACTTGCTGATTCTTCACAAAAAAAATAGAATGTATATATTTTTGTTTGAAGCCTGAAATGTGGCAAAAATTGAAAAGTTCAAGGCGGGTTAAATACTTTCATAACGCACTGTATACAGCTTCCCATTGCTGGATGTACCCTTTGGAGCACTGGGACCTACTTAGTCCTTATTATAGTTACTTCACTTGATATCTGGTAAGGTTTTTAAATCTTTGATGCTAGGATATGATAGGACAATCCCAATGGGGTTACCTTAATGTAGTTGGATAGCTTTTACATTTCTTTGATCAATATAATATTAGCAAGTACCCTATTTGTATTTGCAGGCACTATTGCAATTTATTTACTTATTTACTTATTTTATGACATCTGCTCATTTTTGTTTCTTTTCTTTGGTTTTGCTGATTTGTGGCATGTGTGAACATGCACCTATATACTGCATGCATATACTTTCAGTCCAGTTCATATTTCTTTTAATTAATATTTGTTTTTTATTTAATTATTGTTATATGTTCTGTTTTTTAAAATTCAACCCTATTCCCAAAATTGACAAAATATGAAATGTTAGCTGTAGAAAGCACCTTTAACAGGGTGCAGTGTTGTTTGTGATGTGTACGGATATAACATTTGAGTTGTTAGACAGATGTGTAAAAAAATATTTTGCAACATGCACACTGTGAGGTAAACAGATGTAATTAAATGTCGGGATTTTATAGAATTTTCTATTGCATTTAAAAAAAATATTATTCCCCTTCACAAAAACAATTGCATAAGAAAATCTAAAACTCAGTACTGTTGCTTCTGACAGCTAAGTATACCATTTTATTCCTGCTTCTGCTTTTTATTGCATTAAGAATGAAAAATACGAATGTGTAAGTGTTATTCGAATCATGGATCAACCACTCTCAAATTGCTGCTAGCACCTCTCCCATCTCTCTTCCCCCTGGAAATTGAAGCTCTATATTATAAACAAACTATTACACTCATCTTCTTCACTGCTGCAGTTGAACAACACATTTTCTAGAGAATTTGGTCAATATATTAGGCTGGCTTCACACCACGGTTTTTTGCTGTCAGGCTGTGTCCATTGTTTTGCTTGATGCACAAACAGAACCGGAGGGTTAATATGCCCTCCAGTCCTGTTTTCCCAAGGATTCAGCACTGCGGGGCTACTGCTGCTGTCCAGTGCTGAAATTTCAAAATTGCGTCTAGCGGAAGCTAGCTGCGGTTCTGACATTTCTGCCCGGAGCTCTCCAGGTACTGAAGTTCAGCACTGGCCACCACTGAACTTCAGCACCCAGCATCCGGGAACTGGCGGATCTGATTTTCTGGTGGATCCAGTGCGATCTGGTGCCCGTAGACTCCCGTGTTAAGGGGGTGCCGGATTGTACCACTGCAAGCTGTGATTTTGTGTCCGGGGAAAAAAAAATGAATTCTGCCATATCCTCTCTGACAGCAGGGAACTGGATGGCAAATCTCTGCCATCCGGCTCCATCCGGCGCCATAGAAGTAGTATGGGGCCATAATCAGATCGGGGGCTGTCCGGTTCACACCGAATTGCCCGGGATCCCTAAAACCGTGATGTGAAGCCAGCCTTAGAGTTTTGTTTTCTCATCTCTCTTAAGGTACCGTTACACACCTTCAATTGTTGAAACGATCTCACTATTGATCTCGGGTTTGCGCGATCATTAGGACATTGTTTTGACATCGTTGGTGAGATGTCACATGTATAGATATTGTGGACGACGCACCAACCATTCAGCGAGCAGGTATCATTCCCACAACCCAACAGACAATACTTTTTCACTGATAATAATAATAATAATAATAATAATAATTTTTATTTATATAGCGCCAACATATTCCGCAGAGCTTCACAATACAAACTTCACATTTAAACAATCATAAGAAACAATTAGAAAATACAATACAATGCCAAAAGCAATACAATACAAAGCATAACATAATACAATAATTAGAGCAAAAAATAGCAGCCCTGCTCATAAGAGCTTACAATCTAACATGGATAGTATAGGCAACTTGAGGAGATGGGGAACAGATAGGAGCAGAATAAGTGGCCACAACCCGTTATATGTGATCCACTTGAGATGGAGTGGATAGGCTATGCCTAGATGACTGATTTGGGATCATAATAGGTAGGCCGCCCTAAAAAGATGTGTTTTTAGGGATCGCCTAAAACTATCTAAGTTGTGGATACATCTAATTTCTTGGGGTAGAGCATTCCAAAGAATTGGTGCGGCTCGGGAGAAGTCTTGGAGCCGGGAGTGGGAGGTTTGGATTAATGCAGAAGTGAGTCTAAAGTCACTTCCAGAGCGAAGAGAACAGGTAGGGTGATAGACAGAGATGAGGGAGGAGATGTATGGGGGTGCTGCACTGTGAAGAGCTTTGTGGGTGAGAACAAGCAGTTTGAATTGGATCCTATAGTGTATAGGCAGCCTGTAATGACTGGCATAGAGCAGAAGCGTCTGAGTAACGATTAGCTAGATAGGTAATCCTGGCTGCTGTATTAAGGATGGACTGGAGAGGGGACAGTCTAGTGCGGGGGAGGCCAATTAAGAGAGAATTACAATAGTCAAGGCGGGAGTGAATCAAGGCCACAGTGAGGGGTTTTGTGGTTTCCAAGGTGAGAAAGGGGCGAATTCTGGAGATGTTCTTCAGGTGCAAGCGGCAAGAGCGGGCAAGAGATTGTATATATGGGGTGAAGGAAAGATCAGAGTCAAACATAACACCCAGACAGCGAGCCTTCTGACTAGGCACTATTGTGGTGCCGCACACTGAGAGAGAGATGTCATATTTAGGGAGGTTAGTGGAGGGCGGGACAAGAAGTAGTTCGGTTTTTGGAAAGATTGAGTTTCAGGTAGAGAGCGGACATGATATTGGAAACTGCGGTTAGACAGTCATTGGTGTTCTTTATTAGAGCGGGAGTAAGGTCAGGGGAAGAAGTGTATAGTTGTGTGTCATCAGCATAAAGATGGTACTGAAAACCAAATCTGCTGATGGTCTGTCCAATCGGGGCTGTGTAGAGTGAGAAGAGAAGAGGTCCAAGGACTGAACCCTGAGGGACTCCGATAGTGAGAGGAAGAGGGGAGGAAGTGGAGACAGCGAATGATACACTGAAAGAGCGGTCAGAAAGATAGGAAGAGAACCAGGAGAGAGCCATGTCCTTGATGCCGATGGAGTGCAGCATGGAGAGTAGGAGATGGTGGTCAACAGTGTCAAAGGCTGCAGAGAGATCAAGAAGGATAAGCAGAGAGTGGTGACCATTACGTTTTGCAGTCAGAAGGTCATTGGTCACTTTGGTGAGAGCAGTTTCTGCAGAATGTAGGGGGCGGAAACCAGACTGTAATGGGTCTAGAAAAGAGTGAATGGAGAGGTAATGAGTGAGGCGGGAGTAGACCAGGTGCTCCAAGAGTTTAGAGATGAAGGGGAGATTGGAAACTGGTCTGTAGTTGTTTGTGCAGGAAGGGTCGAGAGAAGATTTCTTTAATAAAGGAGTGATGATAGAGTGTTTGAAGGAGGAGGGGAAGTCGCCAGAAGAGAGGGAGAGATTGAAGATTTTGGCTAAGTGAGTGGTGACCACCGGAGAGAGAGACTGGAGCAAGTGTAAGGGGATGGGGTCCGCAGTGCATGTGGTGGGACGCGAGGAAGAGAGGAGCCTGGAGACTTCTTCTTCTGTGACCGGGTCAAAAGTAGTGAGTGAGCCGCTGGAAATGTGGGGAGAGGTAGGGGTAACAGCAATTTGAGGTTGGGAGTTGATTTCCTGACGGATGTTTTCTATTTTCTCTGTGAAGTGGGAAGCCAGGTCATCAACACAGAGGTCAGTGATGGGGGCCTGCACTTTAGGACTGAGGAGAGATTGAAAGGTGTCAGAGTTTTTTTGGGTTGTTGGATAGTGAGGAGATCAAAGTGGTGAAGTAGGTTTGTTTGGCCAGGTGAAGGGCAGAATTGTAAGTTCTCAGCATAAATTTGTAGTGAATGAAGTTTTCTGGAGTGCGGCTTTTCCTCCATAGACGTTGAGCCCTCCTAGAGCATGATGATTCACTGATGTGAATAGGCGAAGTCGTGAATGACATCGTTATTGCGGTGTCACACAGAGCAATGCAGCAGGTTGGATGATCGTGGATCATGTGAATTGAGAACATGTTCTCAAATCTGCGATCAACGATCCAACAATTTATCGTATTCATATTGTGGTGTTACACTCAACGACGTACTAACAATGTTGTTTGTACGACTTCAAACCCGTGACGTTTAAGCGATATCGTTCACGATATCTTATCGTGTAATGGTACCTTTAGGCTAGCTTCACACTTGTGTTGCATCCATATCAGGATGAAAACAGGTGCTCTGCATCCGTTGATGCATGTAAAAACTGATACAACAGTAGTTTTTTTTTTTTTGCCTAATCAGGCACGAATCAGGCAAAGAAACACTGTGGTTGTATCAGTTTTGCATCCATTTTTGTCTTGATCCGTCTTTGTGTACTCCCATAGACATTGTATTGTGTGTGGGAATTTGTAGTACTGTCAGGAGGAGAGAGATAGCGAGAGAAAAAGAGATGAAGACAAGCGGATCAGGATGGATGGAAGTGAAAATGACGCAGTGGTAGGGATCTGCTGAAATACTGATACCAACACATGTCCCTGTGGTCCCATATTAAGGATAGGGACACATGCCTGATCAGAATGCTTCAGGATTTGGAGGAATATCGACGCAAGACAAAAAATGCACGAGTGCAAGCACCCTTAATGGGGTGTGAGCTCTGAGTCTGAATTACTGTTATCATCCTAAAATAATCCTAAAATGTCTGCTGGCTTTTATGCAACCTATGATACTTCCTCCTTATTAGCTGTGGCTTATCATTTGAAGTGATAGCCTGAAGACATTATGGGGAAGTCTGTGTGGTCACACGTGAGGTTATGTCAGAGTTCTATGACTGATTAAATCTTTCTCAAAGTGTAAGATTTGGCAGCACTTTTTTTTTAGACTTGCTCTAATTGAATCTCAACTTGTTCAAATTTACTGGGACTTTAGATTTCAAAATTTATACCCAAAATCAATTCAGACTGAATTTGTTCGATCATCTTTAGAAATAAGGAAACTTGGTTCCATCCAAAAGAGTATATCTCTGTCCTGAATAGCTCGGGACATTATGAATCCTTTGACATAAATCTTTTAGTGTTGCAAGATCGATGGGGATCCTCTTTCAACTCTTACCATGGTTAATTCACATAAAAGACAGTTTCTTATCACATTGTAATGTATTTTTTTTTTAAATGCAGAGATTTACAGCAAAACTAAAAGATATAGAAAACATTCACAGTTTTGTTCCATTTGTGTAACCCTTTTGAACACTTTATTGCAAGCTTTGACTTTCCTATGGTCACATCACACTTTGCCCATAGCACAGTATAATGATAAGTATAGGTCACTTTATGTTGGATTTTATCTTTTACATTGTGACATTCTAACAAAGGTATAATAATATACTGTATATACCCAGCAACTTAAACGTATTCTTTAGTAACATAGAGCAACAGCTTTAAGTAATATTTTCATTTTAAGCTCCTAAGAACCATTTAATAACAGTGTTTAAAGTGCCCTCTAATGTTGAAAGAAGCAGACATTTTATTATTTGTATTTGATTACTGTGTTACCTCAAAAGAATGAATTGGCCCTGAAATAGTTTGCATTTGACAACAATTCGAAAATCTAGTGCATTTTTTTCCCTTTGAAATAAGTAGTTGTAAACAGTTCAGCTGAAGATGCTTTCCTGCAATGCTAAAAATGTGTTCATTGTGTCATGTATAAAGGAAAGTATTGCTATATTTCTACATTTTTTAAGTTTCAATGGAAATTTACTTAGAATTTAATTTAAATGCAAAGTTAAATATGTTATCTGGAACACTTCATTTTTTCTATTATGTTTATTTTCCTTTTTTAATACTTTTAAGCGCTACGAGAAAGAAAATCAATGTTCTTGTGCCTCTGCATCATGTACTGTCACACCGCGTACTAGTAAAGGGTAACTTTGTTGAGTTAAAACCAAGTTCTTATTTTAAAAATAATTGAAGTTGGATTGGAAAAAGTTATTTCTGTAGAGCGACCGGAAATCTTCAAATGATGTCACGACAGTGCGCTTTTGCTAAGAAGTGTTCCTATGTTGCCTGTTGTTACATTTTAACTTGAAAAAGCTACAAAAGTTAAATAGAAAGAAAATTATACTTATACTCCAGAATTCTCAGGCGGTTTTCACAATTTCCACAGTCACGTTCCGAGTCGGCATATAATGCTAATAAGTTTTTTATTATTTTAGCATACACTGATTACAGTTACTTCAATAATTAAGCCTACCATAATAATAATAATAATAATTTTTATTTATATAGCGCCAACATACTCCTCAGCGCTTTACAATACAAAGATCACGTTTAAACAATCATAAGAAACAATTAGAAAATACAACACAATAGCAAAAACAATACAATACAAAACATAATATAATACAATAATTAGAGCAAAAAAAAAATGGCAGCCCTGCTCATAAGAGCTTACAATCTAACAATGAGGTGGGGATGATAAAGTACAGGTGCTTATTTACAATGATCGTATAGTCAACTTGAGGAGATGGGAACAGATAGGAGCAGTATAAGTAGCCACCACCTATTATTTGTGATCCACTTGAGACTGATGGTGGTGTGGATAGGCTATGTCTAGATGACTTTGACTAGGGATCATGATAGGCCGCCCTAAAAAGATGTGTTTTTAAGGATCGCCTGAAACTATCTAAGTTGTGGATACACCTAATTTCTTAGAGCATTCCAGAGAATTGGTGCAGCTCGGGAGAAGTCTTTGGAGTCGGGAGTGGGAGGTTCGGATTAATGCAGAAGTGAGTCTAAAGTCACTTCCAGAGTGAAGAGAACGGGTGGGGTGATGGACAGAGATGAGGGAGGAGATGTAGGGGGGTGCTGCACTGTAAAGAGCTTTGTGGGTGAGCACAAGCAGTTTGAAATGGATTCTATAGTGTATAGGCAGCCAGTGCAATGGCTGCCAAAGAGCAGAAGCGTCTAAGTAACGGTTAGCTAGATAGGTGATCCTGGCAGCTACATTAAGGATGGACTGGAGAGGGGAGAGTCTAGTGCGGAGGAAGCCAACTAAAAGAGGATTACAATAGTCAAAGCAGGAGTGAACCATGGCCACTGTGAGGGTTTTTGTGGTCTCCAAGGTGAGAAAGGGGCAAATTTTAGAGATGTTCTTCAGGTGCAAGCGGCAAGAGTGGGTGAGAAATTGTACATGTGGGGTGAAGGAAAGATCAGAGTCAAACATAACACCCAGACAATGAGCCTGCTGACTAGGCGTTATTGTGGTGCCTTACACTGAGAGAGAGATGTCATATTTAGGGAGGTTAGTGGAGGGCGGGAGCAGAAGTAGTTCAGTTTTGGAAAGGTTGAGTTTCAGGTGGAGAACGGACTTGATATTGAAAACTGCGGTTAGACTGTCATTGGTGTTCTTTATTAGAGCGGGAGTAAGGTCAGGGAAAAAGTGTATAGTTGTGTGTCATCAGCTTAAAGATGGCACTGAAAGCCAAATCTGCTGATGGTCTGTCCAATCAGGGCTGTGTAGAGACAGAAGAGAAGAGGTCCAAGGACTGAACCCTGAGGGACCCCAATAGTGAGAGGAAGAGGGGAGGAAGTGGAGCCAGCAAAAGATACACTGAAAGAATGGTCAGAAAGATAGGAAGAGAACCAAGAGAGAGCCGTGTCCTTGATGCCGATGGAGTGCAGCATGGAGAGTAGGAGATGGTGATCACCAGTGTCAAAGGCTTCAGAGAGATCAGGAAGAATAAGCACAGAGTGGTCACCATTACGTTTTGCTGTCAGAAGATCATTGGTCACTTTGGTGAGAGCAGTTTCTGTAGAATGTAGGGGCGGAAACCAGACTGTAATGGGTCTAAAAGAGAGTGAGTTGAGAGGTAATAAGTGAGGTGGGAGTAGACCAGGTGCTCCAGGAGTTTAGAGATGAAGGGGAGATTGGAGCGAAGATTTCTTTAATAATGGAGTGATGATAGAGTGTTTGAAGGAGGAGGGGAAGATGCCAGAAGAGAGGGAGAGATTGAAGATTTTGGTTAGGTGAGTGGTGACCACCAAAGAGAGAGGCTGGAGTAGGTGTGAGGGGATGGGGTCAGCAGTGCATGTGGTGGGACGAGAGGAAGAGAGGAGCCTGGAGACTTCTTCTGTGACTGGGTCAAAAGTAGAGTGTGAGCCAGAGAAAATGTGGGGAGAGGTAGGGGTAACAGCAATTTGAGGTCAAAGATGTCAAAGAGTTTTTTTGGGTTGTTGGATACTGAGGAGATCAGGGTGGTGAAGTAGCTTGTTTGGCAAGGTGAAGGGCAGAGTTGTAAGTTCTCAGCATAATATTTATAGTTAATAAAGTTTTCTGGACTGCGGCTTTTCCTCCATAGACGTTCAGTACTCGTAGAGCATCGCAGGAGGAATCGAGTTTGTGATGTGAGCCAGGGCTGTCTTACTCTGTGTTTGGAGGTTCTGAGGGTGAGGGGTGCTTCTTGGTCCAGGGTGCTTCTGAGAGAGTCATTTAGGTGATTGACTACCAGATCGGGACAGGAGAATGATGAGATTGGGGACAGTGATAAGTGTAGAGAGTTTGTGAGTGTATGAGGGTTAATGGCCTGTAGATTACCACCCTCAGTACTGTCAGCAATCATATTTACTACAATCCATGCAGAGATGTAGTCATTGAATAACTTCTGTTAAAAATCTAGACAATGTGAATCAGCTGTCACTTCCCTTTTACTATAATGGCAATAAAGTAAAAAAAAATCCAGCCACAACATCCTTTAAATTTTCTTGGAAAAAGTTAAAAGCCATTTCATTTAGGTTGACTCATGTATGGCATTTCTGCTTTTCAATATACCTAAATAAAATGGATTTTTAACTTTTTCCAAGAAATTTAAAGGGAACCAACCACCCCAAATGACCCCCCCGGACTATTAATATCGTTCCCTACACCCAGCCCATACATGTGCTGCAAGGTTTTTTGCTAAAAAAACAGTTTTTTAAAAGTTAAGATAATGCTTTATAAAGATTATAACGGAGGGACGGGTGGGCGTTACTTAGCTGGGGCTAAAGCCGAGTTGCAGCTGCCAGTCATCCTCCTCTCTCCCCTCGCAGCATTGAAGTCCAGCCCTTTCTTGTCGTCACTGCCTGGTGCACGGGATCTCATGCCCGTACACACGTCATCAGCTACAGCCGGGTCGCGAGCACGCGCTCTGACTTCCTGCGCTCGGCTGTATGTGATGGGTGTAGGGAACGATATTAATAGTCCGGGGGGGTCATTTGGGGTGGTTGGTTCCCTTTAAAGGATGTTGTTGCTGGATGTTTTTTCCTTGTTGCCCTTTGTCATTAGCTCTGAGCGGAACTTTCCTTACCACCTTGGAAACCACCTCCTATACTGATTCTATAAGGTAAGCTTAAACGTTTCTAACTTTTTCCCTTTTACTATGGTATGATAAAATGATTACCATTAGGGTAAAAACAAAGATTCTAGACTTAGGGCTTTTTGCCTAACGATTTATTTTAAGGGGATTTTGAAACAATCATTTCATCATCCACATCATAACACTCTTTTTGAAAGCAGCATGTTGTATATGATGAGTCTAAACTGTTCCTTTAGAGGTTTTGAAAAATAAGAGCAGATGCTTTTAAATCATTGAAAAGTGTAATTATATTGTACAAAACTGATCCATTTACAAGTAGTTTTACAATTTACTCACCACTAGTAGCTTTGATAATGCAATGTAACAATTTAGCATGTTCCCATGTTTCTTGCTGATTATTGCTAAAGTATACAAAAAGAATACTTTCTTTACATAAATCTTAGTAGTTTCACTTAAAGCTATTTAAGTCAGTATGAAAATTTCAGTAGAAGGAACAAAGTGTTCAGTACATACTGTACAAGATGAATAGACAATATGCATAAAAATTTAACATTTTCCGACCAAAATGACTCCCCTAATGATGACAATGTTCTTGTCTTAAAGCGATTGTCTCACAAGCAAAGTTAATTTTGATCAATAAGTCTTTGATTAAAAAGAATTTCCACAATTGGATGTGATTTAAAAAAGTTCTTGTTTTGAAAATCTTCAAAATTTGCCCGTGCTATATACTGTGTAATGGCTGTGTCTGATCATACCACATCTCCTGTGCTGAGATAATCCTATATATGTGTCCCGCTATGTACTGTGTAATGGATGTGTCTGACAGTACAGAGACATGGTCTGATCATACCACATCTCCTGTGCTGCGATAATCTTACGGTATATATGTTTCCCTGCTATGTACTGTGTAATGGCTGTGTCTGACCATACAGGGACATGGTCTGATCATACCACATCTCCTATGCTGAGATAATCTTATATATGTGCCCCTGCTATGTACTGTGTAATGGATGTGTCTGACTGTACAGGCACATGGTCTGATCATACCACATTTCCTATGCTGAGATAATCTTATATATGTGCCCCTGCTATGTACTGTGTAATGGTTTTGTCTGACCGTACAGGGACATGGTCTTATTATACCACATGCTCTTGACAGGAAAGGAAAGAATAGAGAGTATACAGACATTACAGCACAGGTTCACAAATTATTCTTAAAACATTATTATTAAATTACATTGTTTATATGCAGGTAGGGATGTGCTTTACCCTCCAAAAAGTCAGCTTTAATTCAATGCTGTAATCTTTGTATACACTTTTTTTGTGTCCTTCCCAGGCCAAAAGATGTGGTATGATCAGACCATGTCTTTGTACAGTCAGACACAGCTACACAGATACATATATACAATAATCTCTGCACAGTAACATTTTTAATCACATCCAATTGTGGAAGACACTTGTGTCAAGACACTTTTTAGCTGTTTTGTTTGTTTAACAAAGGAGTCTACAACTTGTGGCTCAGTAGCCCTTCTTGTGTAGCTCACACATCTGTCAGCTTAGTACATTAGCACCAGGTCAAGCAAACAGCTATGAAGGGCAGGTTACCAGATAGCGACTTTTGTGAGTAGTCCTGCATAGATCTGGATGAGCTTACATAATATACTGTCCAGTGGTGTAACTTGAAGTTCATCAGCCCCAATGTAAACATTCTAATGGTGCCCCCAATTAGTGAAACTATTTAAGAACATTGGTCTTTTAACAGGAATCGTTGATCTCAGAAGGCCCAGGTATTGACCAACACTGTACAGCTTAAAATCCATTAATTGTCATACTTGCATGGCATTATAGGGATGTCTGCATAACCTTTTAAAAAGACAAATACACTAGTCCACTCTCTGATTCTTGGCAGTGTGAGAGATTGTGCTTGGTAAGTTATTGGGGGTCTTTTTGTTAACAGCAAATTGAATTTCAAAATGTTAAAATTTCAGGAAATTTGACTTGAGTATGATTCCTGAATTGATTCACTCATCTCCATTTCTAATACATTTCATCTCATGTTTTGGTGCACACAAGAGCGATGACAAAGAGCTAAAATAGTTAAATAAAGGCAACTGTGGGATTTGGGGACGACCAAGACATTTTATTTTATTGCACTATGCAATAAGTTATGGTTTTTCAGGTTTCCAATAATGATAATCTATTCTTAGGATGATTCTTTATTACCAGATCAGAGTAGACCTGCAGAATTTCCCACATAGATGAGCGAACCTTTAGAAGTTCAAATACGGTTTAGTTCACAGAACAGGCAATGTTCGTTGAAGAGTTTGATGAACAGTTCGACAAACATCCGAGCCTCATTGAAATCAGTGGAAGGCAAAATCAAGGGCAAAAACACCTTCAAAGGTATCCAAAAGCTGCCAAACACAGCTCAAACCATTTTACAATGTAGCCCTGCTTTTTTGGCACAGACATTTGCTTCCTACACTATTACTTAGCAAGCTTCAGTGCAGCTGTCACACTCACCATGCTTTTACACCTGCTCATGAACCTCAGACATCCTCATGAATTCCCTGAGGTTTTGACGCAGGCACAGGTGAGAGTGTGACAAGTGGTGCCATCACAAACATTAAGGCAGTTCAGAGTCGGGTTACACAAGGGCTATCCCAAAAGTCTAAACTGTACTGCACTCCCTGACATCACCGCACCTTACACACTGTGTACCTGAGACTACTTGATGGAAGCCATGAGAATGTCTGAGGTTCATAAGCGAGTCTGAAAGCATGCTGAGTGTGACAGCGGCACTGAAGCTTTTGCTGAGCACTAGTGTAGAAAGCTGACGTCTGTGCCAAAACAGTGGGCTCCTCTGTAAAATGGTTTGCGCTGTGTTTAGAAGTTTTAGGGCCCTTTTAAGGTGTTTTCTAGGCCCTTGATTATGCCTCCTATTGAGTTGAATGGGATTTGGATGTTTGTCGAACTGTTTTTCAAACTATTCGGTGAACAAACCGAACCGAATCCGAACATCAAAAGGTTCGCTCATCTGTATCCACTAGGGATGGGCGAATCTACTCGCTAGGACTCGTTACTCGGCGAGTAGTTAGGGACTCGCAGGACTCGGTACTCGGCGAGTTTCCCAGTGATGACTCGCACGAGTCCAATGCAAATCAATATCAATCCTAGTTTTGTCAGAAACGCTGCCATTGTTTGCATTGGACTCGTGCGAGTCATCACTGGCTACTGTGCCAGTGATAGCAGGGAAACTCGCAATGTAACTGCTGTTTCTTTGCGAGCCGAGTCCAGCTGTCTTCTCTGTGCAGCTCCAGGGTCCTAGAACCTGCCTGCTCACAGACATGATGTAGCAGTGCTGAGATTGTTCTCAGTCTGCTCATTCCCTGTGCATGTAGCAGAGAGGACATCGCGTTTTGGACTACGTCGGACGGAAGAGGATTTTTTTAACCCTTTATTGGAGATTCTTAGTGGCTGGGTCAAACGTGGCCTGACATTAAGAATCTCGGGCTTAATACCAGCTTGTATAACAAAGCTGGTATTAACCCCTTTATTACCCAGCGTGCTACCGCCACCAGGGCCGCTGGAAGAGCGGGGTTCAGCGCCAGAGGATGGCGCTTCAATGAACGCGCCATCTTCTGGGGCGGCTGCGGGCTGCAATTTGCAGCGGGGGGTGCCCAGAAAGCTTGGGCATCCCTGCGCTGCGGATTCCAGCCCCCAGCTGCTTAGCTGTACCTGGCTAGACATAGAAATTGCGCGGAGCCCCACGCATTTTTTTAAAATTATTTAATGAATTTCAGAGTCAGAGTCTCAGAGTCAGAATCTCAGAATTTCATGAAATAATTTAAAAAAAATGCGTGGGGCTCCGCGCAATTTCTATGTCTAGCCAGGTACAGCTAAGCAGCTGGGGGCTGGAATCCGCAGCGCAGGGATGCCCAAGCTTTCTGGGCACCCCCCGCTGCAAATTGCAGCCCGCAGCCGCCCCAGATGATGGCGCGTTCATTGAAGCGCCATCCTCTGACGCTGAACCCCGCTCTTCCAGCGGCCCTGGTAGCGGTGGCACGCTGGGTAATGAAGGGGTTAGGGCCAGCTTTGTATTATCAGCTGGCCCTAAGCCCGAAATTTATGGTGGTCACGCCAATATTAGACATGACCGCCATGAATTTCTATTAAATTGTTTTAAAAAAAACACAACACAAAGAAAATTTTTTATTAGAAATAAAAAAAAAAGCCATTAGGGACTCCATCTTTAATTAAAAAAATCCTCTTCCGTCCGACGCAGTCCAAAACGCGATGTCCTCTCTGCTACATCCCCTGTGTATAGATATAGATCTCTATGCACAGGGAATGAGCAGACTGAGAACAATCTCAGCTCTGCTACATCATCTCTGTGCACAGACATTCATGTCTGTACACAGGGAATGAGCAGACTGAGAACAATCTGAGCACTGCTACATCATGCAGCTGGCGGGCTCTAGGACCCTGGAGCTGGCAGCCAGCACAGAGGAGACAGGACTCTTATCTGTGCGAGTCAGCGATTACTTACAAAGTAAACGAGCAATGCAAATAAATGACAAAACTAGGATTGCTTCAGGCTGAAGCTTCCGAGACACATCTGCGAGTTGTAAATCTCACACTACTCGCTATTACTCGCTTCCCCATTCATTAACATTGGACTCGCTAGACTCGCAACGAGTAGCGAGTCCTGGGCTCGGACTCGCTAGAGTCAAGCGATTCCGAGTAATTTAGGATTCGCCCATCACTAGTATCCACCAGTGGCAGAAATGGTGTGAAATTCAAAGCACCAGTAATATTTACCTTATACCTGATGTCATCCATGGCTCCTCTTTTAATTAGCAGGCCTTATCAAAAGAAGAGAAGAGGATGATGACAGCTAGGAGATTTTCATCTGGCAGAAAAGGATCACTGATGTTGCTGTTACACTAGGTCCTGCAAATCGATTTACTTCAGTTAGCACAGTTGCTCAATGGTTAGCATTGTTGCTTTGCAGAACTGTAATCCTGTATTCAAATCCCACCAAGGACAGAAAGACGGCGGTTCTGAGGTTGGAGGATCGAGTAGTGGCGGCCTTGAAGGATATCTTTGAGACAAAATTGCTGAATGCTACTCAGTCCTCTCCGTCTAATAAATGTCCTGGTCCTGATGGATTTACACCTAGTTTTTATAAAACTCTTAAATCCCAATTGATCCTCAGATGCTTTTTATTTTCAATGCTGTTCATAGCAGATTGGGTTTCGTTCCACAATCTTTGAAAGTGCATATTAGGCTGGGGTCACACACACAGATATCTGGGCAGATATTGTTCACAGATCTCTGGTTGCAGTGAAATCATGGACAGATTGCTCCATTTGTACACAACCACAAAATGGAACCATGTGTCCATGATTTCACTGCAACCAGAGATCTGTGAACAATATCTGCCCAGATATCTGTGTGTGTGACCCCAGCCTTAGCATTATACCCAAGATGGGGAAGGATCCATCTTCAGTTTCTAATTATAGACCAATTTCATTACTGAATGTGGATATAAAACTTTTTTCTAAAATATTAGCTGAATGGTTAGCTCCACTTCTCCCCTTTGTGATCAGTGCGGACCAGGTGGGCTTTGTCCAGAGGCAAGGGATAACACAATCAGAACTTTGCTCTTGGTAACTAAAGCTAAAGCAAACTCGATCTTGCTTGGCCTGATATCTGTAGACACCAAGAAGGCCTTTGGCAGAGTCAACTGAGGGTTCTTGGGGGAGGCATTGATACAGCTTGGTGTAGACCCCAGATTTCTGCATGCAATTCTCTCCTTATACTGTTGCCCCACAGCAAGAGTAAGGATCGGTGGGGTTCTAGCCTCTCTGTTCGCAATAAAAATGGAACGAAGCAGGGGTGCCCCCGATCCCCTCTGCTTTACATCATTGTAATGGCTGTCACCATTAGAAATAATAAGGACATTCATGAAATTGAGATAGGACAGGTTTAACATAAAACAGCTGTATTTGCAGATGATATTTTATTATATGTCTCACAACCCCTGATATCTGTGCCATCCATCTAATGGGAATTTGACAAATTTAGTTTCTTGAGCAATTTCAAGGTAAACTGCTCTAAGTCTGGGGCTCTGAATATCTCTTTATCTCAACGGGATGTTTGTTGAATGACTATGAATTTCCCCTTCAAGTGGAAATCGGAGGTGATTAAATATTTAGGAGTGTTCATACCCTCGGATCCTTACAGACTCTTTTGACTGAGCTACCAGTTCCTACTAACAAATACTGAGGCCTTGCTATTGTCTTATAGATATCTTAATCTGTCTTGGCTTGGCCAAATGAATGTAATCAGGATGGATGTCCTGCCCCGTCTATTATATATCTTCCAAACTGTTCCTATTTTGGCCGGCAGGGAAGTTTTTACTAGATTAAAATCCTCTGTAACCAAATTTGTTTGGGAAGGACTTAGGCCCAGAGTACGTATGGACATTCTCACTTTTCTGAGATCATTAGGTGGGGCAGGACTTCCACACTTGAGGGCATACTTCTTGGCATCATCGATAGCCAGCATATTGGATTATAGGAAAGATAAAGGAAACAAAACGAGGCGCAATAGTGCCCTATCAATGTGACACTGATTTTTGCACACATATCGCAAAGTGGTGCACTCACCTTATCTAGTTGTGTGCACCCACAACTAGTTTTAATAGCATGTAGTTTAAAAGCTGCTGCAGGACCTCCACCTCCTCGTAGCACGTGTAAGAATATCCAGATCCAGGGATGGTGTATAGACAGTCCGCGCTGCTTGCCCTGATGACGGTGCCCGGAGTGGCACTGAAACGCATAGGTGGAAAATAAAGAAGGGGGGTCTTTTACCTAAGACTTTGGATTGGTTATTTCAAGCAGCGCGGACTGTCTATACACCATCCCTGGATCAGCATATTGGATTGGCATTTTAGTAATGCAGACAGACAGTGCTTACATCCCCTTTTTCTAATCCGGCTTTCCGTCCAGACCAGAGAAGGCGGTCCTTCCTGTGTTGGTTGAGTGTGGAGGATACCCGAGTAGGTCAGATGCTTCTACACGGACGGATACCCCTATTTGAGGACCTGCAATTGAGATCCCCAACAACACCTTTAAGCTGGTTTGAATTTATACAATTTCGGTCCTTCCTGTTGTCGGTGGAATACGGCTGTTGGTGAGGAAAAATCCCACTTCATTGATGATAGTCTTCCTGCAGGACTCCGCCCGAGCCATAGGATTCCTGACATGTATTGGCTGATCATGGAAATGAAGGAGGGGGAGCGTCACTTTCAAAGAATGTGGGAGAGAGCGCTGGATAGGGAGATCTCTGAGGCTGATTGGGAGAAATGTTTTCTTTTCACTCATAAGCTGACCAATAGCTGTGCTCAAGAAAGAAACTATAAAATCTTAACCAGGTGGTACCTCTGTCCACCTAATCTGCATGCTATCTTCCCCTCGGCGCGTGAGATGTGCTGGTGTTGTGATAAAGCAAAAGGCGCAATGCTTCACATTTGGTGGAGTTGCACTGAGAGTCAAAAATTTTGGTCATGCGTGTTTGCAAGCAACAACTTGATCACAGGTAGACAGGTAGTAGGTAGCGCAGAGATAACCTTACTATCTATTTTCCCCCAATCGATTAAACACCATAAGAAAGATATCCTCCATTTTTGCATATCAGCGACCTGCTCTATAATTCCCAAATTTTGTCCTCCCAAATGCCCCCATTATTGAGGGGTACAAGGAAATGACAGAAATCTTCAGAATGGAAGAGCTGGCTGCGGAAGCGTAGGATTCCCTTGATAAATTCTTCACGGTGTGGATAGAATGGATCCTTTTCAGGGACTCCCAGAATTTCCAAGTTATCTTCCTGTGAGAGAGGGCACTTTCTTGGGTACCTTATAGTTGAAATTCAAAGCTAGGAAGGGAGGCTGTACCACACTCCCCCACCCCTATCCTCCTTCCCTGTCCCCTTCTTTACTGCTTGGTTTTTCTCTTTGTCTTCTTCTATCCTTCTCTTTATGCTGGTAGTCCTACTTCTGGACCTACTTTGTTTCTTCTCTTCTCCTTCACTCTAGCTCTGCCCTTTTTACCCTCTAAATGAATGTCGTACACTCAAATTGTTCCCGTCACATCCTGTTACCAAGGGCTCTGGATGAGAACACTTAGTTAACTTTGAGAAACAGCTGGTGACGACGAAGTCATCGGCACAAAAGTTTATATGGAGCTTATGCTCATACCTCTTGTCCCCCCTGGGGTTTCTGCATCACAATATGTGGTTTCTTCTTGTGTTATACCATTTTCGAACTGTTCCATTTTCTGCGCTTATGTTGAGGTTTGGTTTATACTTTTCACTTATTTTCTGTATATCTTCTGAACCAATATGTATGTGTTCTTATCTATTTTCAATAAATAGAGATTGAACCAAATTCCACCAAGGATAACATCTACAAGAAGTTTGTATGTTTGTGGCACCCCAAGGTTTAATGTGCCACAGATACAACACAGGTTCACTCCCCATACAACACTACACTAGAAAGTGTGAGGAGTTTAGGTGGCACCTCCACTAGTGGGAGGAGCTAAGTTGTTTACCACAGAGCAGGAGTGACAGTTAGTTCAGTTCAGTTTGAGTCTGGAGCAGGAGCTGAGACAAGTAGCAGTGGAGGTCCTGAGAGGTCTGAGGAAAGGAGACAGATTAACAGAGGAACATACCCGGGATAAAGAGTTACCCCAAAAGCTTGATCCCGGGGAGGCGCTTAAGATGGATACCGGATCCGAGGCTGTGCCTGAGACAGACAGGACAGTAAACACCGGCATAGTGAAGGTCCACCATCTTCACCACACCATAGCAAAGCAACACGAAGGAGTCAGTGACACAGAGGACTCAAGTTGCCCAGCATATTGGTACCCGTGAGCAGAGACAGGGCCGGCAGTATAGCTACAAGCAGCAGCAGGGCCACACACAGCGTTTAAGTAGGAAGCCAAGGACCCGGTCAGGGTGAGAGCAACCTGGTACAGACTCCGTGGACAATACTGTGTAATACCATCTGCCAGTAAAGACTTGAAGAACAACAGAAACCGTGAGTGTGTGTGTCATCCTTATGCTGAAGCCCCACTTGCCCTCATAGACTGCCATTGCCTCTACTCTCATCATCTCTACTGCTACCCCTACTCTCCTGGAGCATCAATAACATCCTCACAGACTTTAACTACCTCTACCACTGCCCCGGGGAACCCAGTTCTGCCCACAGGAACTATTCCATCCAAGCTGCTAACCCATCATCCCCGGAGGTTCTGCAGCAGCGACGGCCCCATTACTGGCCGCATATAGTGGGTGGCATCACGAGTGACAAATCCCCTGTAAATAACCCCCCATTTTATTGTGCGGGCCCGGGACACGGTCCGGACCAGGACCACCGTGACATCTCCCAGCAGTACCCCGGTCCGGCACCGAGTACACCGTCCCAGTGGGCTCCACATTATCGTGTAATGGTACCTTTAGGCTAGCTCCACAACCTAGCGTCACGAACAGGATCTACCGTGCCCGGTACCGGGCATTGTGTGCCGTGATTAGTGACTGTTTTGGATCTGCCGCCATTGCTGGGCGCGCGCAAGCTGAATTGTAACTGCGCCACAGAGATTGAAAATTTCAGAAGCCGCCATTGCAGAGCGCGCGACGCGCGGGAAGAAAAACCGCTCACCGCTCTGACGTCATCCGGAAGGGAAGAGAATCCCTGGTGCGCAGCGGAACCTTAGTTAGACATCCGGACGGAAGCGGAAGACGGAGGGCGGATATTAACTAAGGGGGCCCAAGATGTCGCAGCCCAATGCACAAGGCGGCGACGGAGCAGCCGGTGGAGATGCAGCGCCGGACCCAGCGATAGTACCCGGCGGTGCAGCGGCGCAAGGAACAGCACCAATAATGCCGTTCCTGATGCCGTATACTCCAGGGGCAATGTGGCTGCCCCAATACTCCAGTGAGCCTAATACACTAACTGACTTTATGCAAAAGATAAAAGAGTATTATGTGATGTACCCCCTCACTGAAGCCCAGCGTGTAGGAATGATAATAGGACAATTAACAGGCAATGCACGGTGTGAGGCTGCGTCCTGGCTGGACACAGATAAGGACACTGTAGAGCATCTAGCAACTAGACTGAAAGCAACGTTTGAATCTGCTGTTGATGCCTGGGCTAAGATGAGGTTCTTTGCATGCCACCAGAAACCTAAACAGAGTGCTAGAGACTTTGCCTTGAACCTGCAGGAAGCACTCAAAGCCCTTAAGCTGGCAGAACCTGCTTTAGCCCCGGGAGCTGATAAATGCTATTTGATCAATTCATAGAGGGCCTCCATTCCCCTTCCCATCGAGGACAGTTAAGCATGATACTGCTGCAGAATCCTGACATGACATTTACTGAGCTGAAAGATAGAGCTATCCATTTGCAGCAGCTGGAAGAGCCACAGGAGCTACCCACTGTCCTGGACATTGCAGCAGCACCTCAGCAGCCGGCAGTGCCAGCGACATCTGCCATGTCAGCAACTGCTGCTGAGACTGAAGAACTAATTTCTAATGCAGCAATCAATCAAAAGCTAGATGCCCTGACAGACACTGTGATCTCCATGGCCAAGGTTATCAAGGAACTGCGAGAGTCAAGACCTGCACCCAAGATTGAGTCAGCGACCAGCAGAGAGGATGTCCAGTGGACGAGGCCCAGAAGATACCCAGCAGCAAGAGGACGACCCAGCGATCGCTATCAACCAGATGGACAGCCCATTTGCCGTCGTTGCCAGGAACCAGGCCATCTTGCTCGTGAGTGTCCTTTAAACGACAATTCCCTGGGCAGGCGGGCCGCTCCCCAGGAATGAACACTCGAGGCCCCTCAGCCTGGTATGACAGGAGGAAAACCGGTGATCCCTATTGTGTTGAACGGCATCCCCTTTAGTGCCTTGCTGGATACTGGATCCCAGATAACATCCATCCCACATGTTCTTTATAAAAGGTACTGGGCTGATTCAGACATTACTAATGCGCCAGATGGCTTTAACTTTGAAGTATGGGCTGGTAATGGACTGGTAATACCAAAGGTTGGATTTAGAGAGATGAATATTCAGGTTGGGAAGGTAGAATTGCAGAACCAGGGCATTATAATCGTAGATGTTAACCGGCGAGACCGTGAACCCGTGATGCTGATAGGAATGAATGTCATTGAGAAATGTTTTTCTGAAGTGTTAAGTGTTTTGCAGCAAATCGCCGAGACTGCCGGAACAGGACAACAGAGGCTTTTGCACAAAGAGATCAAAGCCCTGATGTTGAAGCAACAGGTAGAAATCTCCGGAGGTGAGAGCGGCAGTGTACGAGTAAGTGACCCAATACCCATTGTAATTCCTCCCAAAACTGAAATGTTGGTATGGTGCAGAGCCGCAATAGGCATTAAAGGGCAAGACTATCAAGCCCTGGTAGAACCAGTGTACTCAGATAGCAGACCCACCATACTCACTGCTAGAGGAGTAGTTGACGTACACAGGGGAAGAGTGCCATTACGCCTATTAAACTGCGGAGAAGATGAGGTCACATTACCTAAGTATGCTACCATGGCTAAGTTGTATACAGTTGATAATAATAACATCACAGTCGCCGAGCCCTTGAACCCGTCATGTCAGGCGGATGACAATGGCTCAGAGGAGAAGCTGGAGGATTGGTGCCGAAAGTTGCATGTAAGTACCAGTTCTACACCTCCCCGTCACAAGCATGGAGTATACCGGGTAGTGAAGGAATATGAACAAATATTCAGTAACACCCGTTAGACTTTGGGCAAATCAAAGGGGTAGAGCACACTATACCCACAGGTGACCATCAGCCTATAAAAGAAAGGTATAGACCCTTACCACCAGCTCACTACCAAACCACCAAAGATATGCTCAGAGAGATGAAATCTGCAGGGGTAATAAGAGACAGTTGTAGCCCCTGGGCAGCACCTCTAGTGTTAGTTAAAAAGAAGGATGGGACCATGAGAATGTGCGTAGATTACCGTCAGATTAATCGCATGACACATAAGGACGCATACCCATTACCTAGGATTGAGGAGTCATTAGCTGCACTAAAATCTGCTAACTACTTTTCCACCCTTGATCTGACTAGTGGGTACTGGCAGGTTCCTGTGGCCGAGGCCGACAAGGAGAAGACAGCGTTTACTACGCCGATGGGCCTCTGTGAGTTTAATTGTATGCCGTTCGGACTCTGCAACGCACCCGGGACCTTCCAACGTCTGATGGAGAGCTGCTTAGGACACAAGAACTTTGAAACTGTCCTCCTGTACTTAGATGACGTCATAGTCTATTCCAAGACGTATGAGCAACATCTACAAGATCTGGCAGAAGTGTTCGAAGCCCTATCGAAATATGGCATGAAGATCAAGCCATCCAAGTGTCACCTTCTCAAACCAAAGGTACAGTACCTGGGGCACGTCGTGAGTTCAGAGGGAGTAGCACCGAATCCTGATAAAGTCACAGTGATAAGGGATTGGCCAAGACCTACGAACGTGAAAGAAGTGAGGCAATTCCTGGGCCTGGTAGTCTATTATAGAAGATTTATCAGAGGATTCACGAAGCTAGCAGCTCCTCTGCAAGACATTCTAGTAGGACGATCAAAGAAGACTTCATCCTGTAATTTCCTGATACGGTGGGATGAGGAAAGAGAAGATTCCTTCAATAAGCTGAAAAGTGCACTGACGGGAGAAGAGATCCTGGCATACCCTGATTACCATCAACCCTTCATTCTATACACGGATGCCAGCAACGTTGGACTGGGAGCAGTATTATCACAGATGCAAGGAGGCAAAGAAAGAGTTATTGCCTTTGCAAGTAGGAAGCTCCGGCCTACAGAAAGAAATCCCGAGAACTACAGCTCCTTCAAGTTAGAGCTACTGGCAGTAGTTTGGGCTGTGACTGAACGTTTTAAACATTACTTGGCAGGTGCAGAATTCACCATCTACACGGATAACAACCCGTTGACTCACCTGGACACAGCAAAATTAGGAGCTCTGGAGCAGCGATGGATAGCCCGGCTATCTAATTACAACTTTGTCATCAAATACAGAGCAAGCCGCAAGAACGGGAACGCAGATGCCTTATCCCGGATGCCAGACCTGAGAGACGTGGAAGAGGAACCGGAAGAGTTGGAAGAGATTGAACTACCGGCCTTTCATCGTTCAAAGGTAGAAGATTATCAACCCGGCATCTACCAAAGAGAACAAGAAGTAAACTTTAACCCGTTAAGACACTATGAATGGGCCGAAACCCAAGATACTGATCCAGCTGTGAAGCTAGTGAAAGAACTGCTTACGCGACAAGGTGCATACCCGGATCAGAATGCCCCAGCTGAGACCATACAGCTCTGGAAAGAGAGAGGCAAGTTGTTTCTGAACCAAGGGAAGCTCTGTAGACGATTTACCAACCCAAGACGCATGAACTGGTCTGGCAGATAATCGTGCCCAAGCAAGACATCCAAATGGTCTTAAGAGCGTACCATGACAGTGCAGGTCATTTTGGATGGAAGAAGTTAGAAGCAATCCTAAGAGACAGATTCTATTGGGTTAGCATGAGAAAATCCATTGAAATATGGTGCAGAAGATGTGCCGCATGCAACCTCAGAAGGAAAGATCTACAGAAAGCTCCGCTTCAACCAATAGTAACCAAGCAGCCACTTGAACTAGTCGCATTAGATCACGTCAAGTTGTCACCAAGCCGGTCAGGCTATGTCTATGCCTTAACCATCGTGGACCATTACTCACGCTTCTTAGTGGTGGTACCAGTCAAAGATCTGACAGCGAAGACGGCAGCAAAAGCATTTCAGACGCATTTCTGTAGACCACATGGTTACCCAGAACAAGTCCTTGCAGACCAAGGTCCAGCTTTTGAATCAGAACTATTCAAGGAATTCTGCGATATGTACGGTTGTAAGAAGATTCGCACAACAACGTATCATCCCCAAACAAATGGTCTATGTGAGAAGATGAATCATATCGTAATCGAACTGTTAAAGACCTTACCAGAATCAGAAAGAAACCAGTGGCCAGATAAATTACCTGATTTGGTAGACTTATACAACCATGTCCCTGTGAGTTCTACAAACTGCACTCCAGCATACCTCATGCGTGCAAGACCCGGTAAGCTACCAATTGATCTAGAAATGGGAATTGAAAAACCAGATACAGAAAAAGAAGAAGAAACAGATTGGGATTCCAAACGTCAGAAACAGTATCAACAAGTGCAAGAATGCGTAGAGAGAAACCTACAACAAGCAAGAGCAAGACAAGAGAAAACTTTTAACAAACATGCTCAAGCAATGCCATTACAAGAAGGTGATCAAGTTCTCAAAAGAAAGAGACGCACTGACAGACTGGATAATCAGTGGGAAACCGTCCCATACACAGTCTTACCATCTAACTTAGACAATGTTAAAACCTGTTTGATAAGCAAAGATGAAGGAAAAACGTCACAAGTCGTATCTCGTGATCAGCTAAAATTGTGTCCTGAAACACTGAAGACACCTGAAGTAAGAGAACCCGTACAGGTCCAACCTATTAAAGAAAAAGAAGAAGTTTTCCACACGGTACTAGGAGATTTTCCTAAAACATGGCCAAATTACCATGGAGCAGTTGTCGTACCAATGATTGCATTCCCTTCAATGGTGGAACCAACACCAGAACCCGTGTTACCTGAAGAAGTCCCAAGACCTGAAGAACTGGAAGTAGAACCATTAGAGGAAGAACAAATTCCTGGTCCCAGTGAGCTGGCCAGTCCTACAGTCAGATCTTCATCTAACATAGTACCAAACACTACAAATAGGTACATGCCTACCAGCACCAATAGGCTACATGCAAGTAGTACACCCGTTTTACGCAGATCCGAGCGTAGTACCAGAGGGCAGTTACCAGCTAGGTACAGGGATTAAAAGGTCAAATTAACTGTAAAATATAAATATGTTTGTGTAAATATAAATTGAACCCGGTAAACAAATGTACATAGTTAATGCAACGTTAAAAAGCCCAGTACCTACAGAGACTATCCTGTATGAACGTCTTGCATATTCTTCAAACTTTTCCCTTTTATTTTATTTTTTATGGACCATACTACCACGGACTGGTTGTGGTATAAACTTTCTTGTATAAATATTCATCAGCCCGGAGGCAAAAAACTAAACCCCTGGAAGGACTGCTTTTTGAATTTTTGGACTGTTTTTGAAGTTTAGTGATTTTTTGTAATTTTTACTTTTAAGTCTTTGTAAATATTAATTGTATTAATTGTTTGTCCTTTATTGTTCCACAGTCCCGGAGTACTGTCTTTAACTAAGGGGGAATGTGGCACCCCAAGGTTTAATGTGCCACAGATACAACACAGGTTCACTCCCCATACAACACTACACTAGAAAGTGGGAGGAGTTTAGGTGGAACCTGCACTAGTGGGAGGAGCTAAGTTGTTTACCACAGAGCAGGAGTGACAGTTAGTTCAGTTCAGTTTGAGTCTGGAGCAGGAGCTGAGCCAAGTAGCAGTGGAGGTCCTGAGAGGTCTGAGGAAAGGAGACAGATTAACAGAGGAACATACCCGGGATAAAGAGTTACCCCAAAAGCTTGATCCCGGGGAGGCGCTTAAGAAGGATACCGGATCCGAGGCTGTGCCTGAGACAGACAGGACAGTAAACACCGGCATAGTGAAGGTCCACCATCTTCACCACACCATAGCAAAGCAACACGAAGGAGTCAGTGACACAGAGGACTCAAGTTGCCCAGCATATTGGTACCGTGAGCAGAGACAGGGCCGGCAGTATAGCTACAAGCAGCAGCAGGGCCACACACAGCGTTTAAATAGGAAGCCAAGGACCCGGTCAGGGTGAGAGCAACCTGGTACAGACTCCGTGGACAATACTGTGTAATACCATCTGCCAGTAAAGACTTGAAGAACAACAGAAACCGTGAGTGTGTGTGTCATCCTTATGCTGAAGCCCCACTTGCCCTCATAGACTGCCATTGCCTCTACTCTTATCATCTCTACTGCTACCCCTACTCTCCTGCAGCATCAATAACATCCTCACAGACTTTAACTACCTCTACCACTGCCCCGGGGAACCCAGTTCTGCCCACAGGAACTATTCCATCCAAGCTGCTAACCCATCATCCCCGGAGGTTCTACAGCAGCGGCGGCCCCATTACTGGCCGCATATAGTGGGTGGCGTCACGAGTGACAAATCCCCTGTAAATAACCCCCCATTTTATTCTGCGGGCCCGGGACACGGTCCGGACCAGGACCGCCGTGACATCCCCCAGCAGCACCCCGGTCCGGCACCGAGTGCCCCGTCCCGAGGGGCTCCACATGTTCTCCTCATCATTGTGTGGGTTTCAGGGTTTTCTGGTTTCCTCCAGCACTCCAAAGACATAGTGATAGGCAATTTAGATTGTGAGCCCAAATAGGACAGGGACAATAATGTCTATAAAGTACTGTGGAATAGGAAATTGCTATATAATAAGTAATGCATAATAAAATAAATAATCTCTACTATTTGGCTTTACCCTAAAAATAATATATCTGATCAAATTTCAAACTTTCAATTAAGATGTCCTGGTGGCTTCAGACTCTGCTAACACTGGAGAGTCTTATGTGCAGCCTTAAGCCTCTTTGTTGCCCTCTCTGAGTTAGAGCATCGGCGGTGGTTTGCTCACTGATGTTCAGCTTTGCAGGAATTAACTTTTTGATTAGTGTCAATTGAAGGTTAAGGCTTCTGGAATGCCTTCACCCTTTAAGTATGACTCAGAACATTCCTGGATGCCGACTATAGCATTTGTGTGCCTCTTGCATACTGGTCCTGTGTTGGAGTTGCTGTTGAAACTCTTATGTTTGCTTGGTGTCTGGTGAAGTATACTTGGTTGTTTTTTCCATTCCCTATTTGTATTTGTGTTTTTCCTACACCCATATTGTATCTTCCTGATTGCTTGCTATGTGGTGCTGTGTACCTTATCCCTGTCTTTCCTTATCTATGGGATCCATTACGGTTCACCTCCTGAGGTGGGGGTTAGCTCAGGGCTGGACAGAAGAAAGCGACTAGTCAGAGACTCAGGCCTCTCTACCATCAAGGGTACCCCTGAATTAAGGATAGTCATGGTTCCTCTAGTCTGAGGGGCAGTTCAGACACCCTGGTTCCTTTCCTCCTTTTCTCCCAAAACTCTCTGTGATATTCACTTTTTTGGAAGTGCAATGAGCTCTAGGTTGAATTTCTGCTAAAGGGGAAAAAAAAAACCTCTTTAAATCTTCCTTAGTGAGTGTGACACGAGCTGAGTGTGACCGGAGCATAAGTGCGAACAGAAGTAAGTGTGACTTGTGATTCAATGAGGAGGTATTTGGGAATCCTGCAACAAATACCTGTGTGAATTGCTGAGAGTTGCTGAGTTGTGAATTGCTGAGTGCTTTTCTACCTTTTTAATTTTATTGGGCTTTCTTAACTTTCTTTTCTTTTGACAAGTTTATAGTCTCTTGTTTTACTACCTATACCTGTAAGTTTAAGGGTTAACTACATTGCACTTAAATCCTGTGGTGTAGCTATACTCACAAGGGGTTAATTAAGGGTGGTTGTTCATAATTAAGGGTTTATAAGTGGCAGCTGGTTGGGGCTTCCAGTCCTTTGGAAGTGCATTGAGCTGTTGGGTTGAATTTCTGCTAAGGGGAAAAATACCTCTTTAAATCTTCTTGCTTAGCGAGTGTGACACGAGCTGAGTGTGACCAGACCGTAAGTGCAAACGGAAGTAAGTGTGCGACTTATGATTCAGTGAGTTTGGATTCAGGGAGTTTGGAAGGGAGGAATTACTGAATTGCTGGCTGTATTTTATTTACTTTACATTTCTTTTTACTTATCATCTCTGTCTGGTGAAATGCCCATTAGGAAATGATCTTCATAATTGACAATGCCATCCAGTGTACATCTTGCCACATGTATGCAATCCTTGAACAGCCGGTCGAGGGTGCATACTGCTATGTAAGGTGTGAGGACGTTATGCATTTGGAAGCCCAGATACTGGATCTAAATGAACAGCTGGCAACACTGAGATCCATAGACAATATGGAAAGGAGTCTGCTGCTCACTGAGCAGCTGCTCACTGGGATAGATGTGAGGGAGGATGGTAGCATGGAGCTGCAGGACAGAGAGGCAGCTAGCTGGGTGACAGAAGGTGGGGTGGAGAGAAGAGTGCCAGGGAGGCTAGTCCTGATCTGGCATACACCAATAAATTTGCTATGTTCTCAGATGAGGGGGGTGTCGGTACAGGGATAGCATTGCTGCAGCAAGGCATGTCCTCTGAAAGCCAGAGGAGTGCCATCTCCAGTAAGGGGGAAAACAGGAGAGCAGGGCAGGCCAGACAATTGCTGGTAGTGGGGAACTCAATTATTAGTGGAACAGATAGGGCAATCTGTTACAAAGACAGGGATTGTTGAACAGTGAGCTGCCTACCTGGCGCTCAGGTCCAGCACATCGCTGATCAGATTGACAGATTACTGGGAGGGGCTGGTGAAGGCCCAGCGGTCATGGAGCACATTGGCACAAATGACAAAGTTAGAGGTAGGTGGAAGGTACTTAAAGATGATTTCAGGGAATTAGGCTACAAGCTTAAGGCAAGGACCTCCAAGGTAGTATTCTCTGAAATACTGCCTGTACCTCGAGCCACACCAGATAGGCAACGGGAGATTAGGGAGTTAAATAAGTGGCCCAGGAATTGGTGTAGGAAGGAGGGGTTTGGGTTCCTGGAGAACTGGGCCGACTTGTCTGTTGGCTACAGCTTCTATGCTAGGGATGGGTTGCACCTCAATGGGGAGGGTGCAGCTGTGCTGAGGGAGAAAATGGGCAAAAGGTTGGAGGAGTGTTTAAACTAGGGATTGGGGGAGGGAGGATATTCATTGTACGAGAAGGGATATAAAGAGTAACCTGGGCCCAAATAATGTAATTGCGGGTGGCATGGGGGGTGGAGTTAGAACAGTCTATATAGTAAGAAGGCATAGAAGTAAAGAAAGATGCATAAAATGCATGTACACTAATGCCAGAAGCCTCACCAACAAAATGGAGGAATTAGAATTTAGTTTGTTGGAAAATAATTATGACATGGTGGGGATATCAGAGACATGGCTGGATGAGAGCCATGATTGGGCTGTTAATTTTCAGTGCTATAGTCTGTTCAGAAATGACCATACAAATAAGCGACAGAGAGGTGTCTGTTTACACGTAAAATCATCCTTAAAACCTTAAACCCCATCCTGCGTGATAATATATGTGAATTTAATTAAAATGTAGAGTCCCTGTGAGTGAAGATAAGGGCAGGGGGGAAAAATAATAAATTACTGATAGGGGTTTGGAATAAGTCTCCACCAATAATGGAAGTGGAGGAGAATATCCTCATAAAGCAAATAGATGAAGCAGCGACTCAGGGAGAAGTCATTATTATGGGGGACTTCAACTACCCTGAAATTCATTGGGGAACAGAAACCTGCAGTTCCAGCAAAGGTAATAGGTTTTTGACAATTATGAGAGACAATTACTTTTCACAACTGGTTCAGGACCCAACAAGAAGGGGGGCACTGTTAGATCTAATATTAACCAACAGGTCAGACTGCATATAAAATATACGAGTTGGAGGTTACTTGGGTAATAGTGATCACAAAATAATACGTTTTCAAGGCTACACGGACACTAAACTTCAGGAAGGCAAATTTCCAATGTTTGAGAGATGATCTTAGTGCAATAAACTGGGACGATGTCCTAAGACATAAAAGTACACAAAGTAAATGGGAGACGTTTATTAGCATCCTGAATAGGACCTGTGCACAATATATACCCTATGGGAAAAAACATGCTACAAATAGGAGGAACTCACTATGGCTAAATAAAGCTATAAGGGGTGCAATTAGTGACAAAAAGAATGCAAATTTGCACTTCACTAGGGAAGTTGAAGACTCCCGTGCCACATTTAAGCAGCTTCCTCAAAGTCATAATTGCTTTCCTACAAGCTTTTAATATAACTAAAGGATTTGTGCCAGATCAGAACCCCAAACTACAGATGCTGCGTTTCGGGGTACCTGCCCCTCATCAGTGTAGTGTGTGGGATATTCTGATCTGGCATGAGTGAGTGGGCTAAGACAAGGTCTGGGAACTTGCTATCAACCTTATGGAGACAGCGAAGTAGGTGGGTAGATTGTAAGCCACTTCCCTCCTCTCAGATATATGCATATATGCAAATTTGCACTTCACTAAGGAAATTGGGAAACTCCCGTGCAACATTTAAGCAGCTTCCTCAAAGTCATAATCGCTTCCCCTACAAGCTTTTAATATAACTAAAGGATTTTTGCCAGATCAGAACCCCAAACTACAGACGCTGCGTTTCGGGGTACCTGCCCCTCATCAGTGTAGTGTGTGGGATATTCTGATCTGGCAGCGTCTGTAGTTTGGGGTTCTGATCTGGCACAAATCCTTTAGTTATATTAAAAGCTTGTAGGAAAGCGATTATGACTTTGAGGAAGCTGCTTAAATGTGGCACGGGAGTTTCCCAACTTCCTTAGTGAAGTGCAAATTTGCATATATGCATATATCTGAGAGGAGGGAAGTGGCTTACAATCTCCTCACCTACTTCGCTGTCTCCATAAGGTTGATAGCAAGTTCCCAGACCTTGTCTTAGCCCACTCACTCATGCCAGATCAGAATATCCCACACACTACACTGATGAGGGGCAGGTACCCTGAAATGCAGCGTCTGTAGTTTGGGGTTCTGATCTGGCACAAATCCTTTAGTTATATTAAAAGCTTGCAGGAAAGCGATTATGACTTTGAGGAAGCTGCTTAAATGTGGCACGGGAGTTTCTCAACTTCCTTAGTGAAGTGCAAATTTGCATATATGCATATATCTGAGAGGAGGGAAGTGGCTTACAATCTCCTCACCTACTTCGCTGTCTCCATAAGGTTGATAGCAAGTTCCCAGACCTTGTCTTAGCCCACTTACTCATGCCAGATCAGAATATCCCACACACTACACTGATGAGGGGCAGGTACCCCGAAACGCAGCGTCTGTAGTTTGGGGTTCTGATCTGGCACAAATCCTTTAGTTATATTAAAAGCTCGTAGGAAATCGATTATGACTTTGAGGAAGCTGCTTAAATGTGGCACGGGAGTTTCTCAACTTCCTTAGTGAAGTGCAAATTTGCATATATGCATATATCTGAGAGGAGGGAAGTGGCTTACAATCTCCTCACCTACTTCGCTGTCTCCATAAGGTTGATAGCAAGTTCCCAGACCTTGTCTTAGCCCACTCACTCATGCCAGATCAGAATATCCCACACACTACACTGATGAGGGGCAGGTACCCCGAAACGCAGCGTCTGTAGTTTGGGGTTCTGATCTGGCACAAATCCTTTAGTTATATTAAAAGCTTGCAGGAAAGCGATTATGACTTTGAGGAAGCTGCTTAAATGTGGCACAGGAGTTTCTCAACTTCCTTAGTGAAGTGCAAATTTGCATATATGCATATATCTGAGAGGAGGGAAGTGGCTTACAATCTCCTCACCTACTTCGCTGTCTCCATAAGGTTGATAGCAAGTTCCCAGACCTTGTCTTAGCCCACTCACTCATGCCAGATCAGAATATCCCACACACTACACTGATGAGGGGCAGGTACCCCGAAACGCAGCGTCTGTAGTTTGGGGTTCTGATCTGGCACAAATCCTTTAGTTATATTAAAAGCTTGCAGGAAAGCGATTATGACTTTGAGGAAGCTGCTTAAATGTGGCACGGGAGTTTCTCAACTTCCTTAGTGAAGTGCAAATTTGCATATATGCATATATCTGAGAGGAGGGAAGTGGCTTACAATCTCCTCACCTACTTCGCTGACAAAAAGAAAGCATTTAGGGAATAAAAGCAAGTAGGTAGTGATGAGGCATTAAATAAATACAGAAAATTAAACATTTGTAAAGAGCAAATCAAGGCAGCAAAGATTGAGACAGAGAGACTCATTGCCAGAGAAAGTAAAAATAAATCCCAAAAAATGTTTTAACTACATAAATAGTAAGAAACTAAAAAATGATTGTGTTGGCCCCTTAAAAATAGTCTGGGTGGATGAGGATGAGGAAAAAGCCAACATGCTAAATTACTTTTTTCAACAGTATTTACACAAGAAAATCCCATGACAGGCAACATGATCAGTGATAACAAAAATCATCCATTAAATGTCACCTGCTTAACCCAACAGGAAGTACGGCACCACCTAAAAATCACTCAAATTGACAAATCCCCGGTCCCGGATGGGATACACCCCAGAGTACTGCAGGAATTAAGTACCATCATAGATAGACCATTATTTTTAATATTCAAAGATTCCATAATAACAGGGTCTGTACCACAGGAGTGGCGTATAGCAAATGTGGTGCCAATATTCAAAAAGGGGACAAAAACTGAATTTGGGAATTATAGGCCAATTAACTTAACTTCTACTGTGGGTAAAATCCTAGAGGGTTTTCTAAGAGATGCTATACTGGAGTATCTGAAGAAAAATAACCTCTTGACCCAATATCAACATTGGTTTATGAGGGACTGTTCCTATGAAATTTATCTGATAAGCTTCTATGAAGAGGTTCTGGACTGGATCAAAGAAATGCAGTGTACATGGTGTATATGGACTTTTCAAAAGCTTTTGATACCGTGCAACACAAAAGATTGATACATAAAATGAGACCAATGGGGATAGGGGAAAATATGTGGAAGTGGGTTAAAAACTGGCTTAGAGATAGGAAACTGAGGGTGGTTATTAATGGACCACACTCAGAATGAGTCACAGTTAACAGTGGGGTACCACAGAGGTCAGTATTGGGCCCACTTCTTTTTAACATATTTATTAATGACCTTGTAGGGGGCATACAGAGTAGAATCTCAATATTTGCAGATGACACTAAACTCTGCAGGGTAATCGATACAGAGGAGGACAATTTTATATTACAGGAGGATTTATGTTAACTAGAAGCTTGGGCTAATAAATGGCAAATGAGCTTTAATGAGGATAAATGTAAGGTCATGCACTTGGATAGAGGAAATAAAAGGTATAATTATGTGCTTAATTGTAAAACATTGGGCAAAACTGTCACTGAAAAAGACCTGGGTGTATGGGTAGATGACAAACTCACATTTAGTGGCCAGTGTCAGGCAGGTGCTGCAAAGGCAAATTAAATAATAGGATGCATTAAAAGAGGCATAGATGCTTATGAGGAGAACATAATTTTACCTCTATACAAGTCACTAGTGTGACCACACTTAGAATACTGTTTACAATTCTGGTCTCTTGTGTATAAGAAAGACATAGCTGAGCTAGAGCGGGTGCAGGGAAAAGCGACCAAGGTTATTAGAGGACTGAGGGGTATGCAATAACAAGACAGGTTATTTAACTTGGGGTTATTTATTTTGCAGAAATGAAGGCTTAGGGGTGAATTTATAATAATGTATAAATATATAAGGGGAATGAACAGAGACCTTTTTAATTATCTTTTTACTCTTAATCCTGAGACTGGGACAAGGGGGCATCCTCTATGACTGGAGGAAAGAAGTTTAATCATAATCACCGACCCGGATTCTTTACTGTAAGAGCAGTGAGACTGTGGAACTCTCTGCCACATGATATTGTAATGAGTGACTCACTACTAACATTTAATAAGGGCCTAGATGCCTTTCTTGAAAACTATAATATTACATACTATATTTACTAGATTCTTTAATAGGGCATTGATCCACCGAACTAGTCTGATTGCCGTATGTGGAGTCAGGAAGGAATTTTTTTTCCAATGTAGAGCTTAGTGTTGCCACATGGGTTTTTTTTGCCTTCCTCTGGATCAACATGCTAGGATATGGGTTGAACTAGATGGACTTAAAGTCTTCCTTCAACCTTAAAAACTATGTTACTATGTTATTATAGTCGGCCCCAAACATAACATTCCATGGATCTCTTGTTTCCCTTACTAGACAGTTGGAGGCTGTCTATCCAGGTGACAGAGCTTAAAGGGGTGGTTCAGCAACAGGCCTTGTCAGCTTCTGCAGTGCAGTCTGAAGCCGCGACCAGGTCATCTGAACCAAAATTATCCCTCTCAGTTTGCAGGAGATCACAGTAAAGGTACCGTCACACGCTAGGATATAGGTGAATGAGATAGCTATGTCACGTGACTGCGATCCTTCCGACATCGTTAGTGTGTTGTCACACGCAAGGATATTGTTAACGATCTTAAATTTGGGAACGCGCCAGCTACTTGGAGAAGAACGATGTTAAAATGCGGCAGGAGTAGGAGAATTATGAACGACGTCGTTCAAAAAGGTGTCGCACTGAATGGTGTTGCTGCTTCCCAGAATGTTAATTGGACGACAAACGATAGATTTGAGGTCAGGATCTCAAATTTTTGCTGAACAATGCAATGATTTATCCTTCCAACATTGTTTGTTTACACGCAATGGTGCACAAATGGTATTGTTTGAACGATCACAAATCTGTGAGGTTCCAACGATATCGTTAATGAGATCCTAGCGTGTGAAGTGACTTTTAGTTTGTTTCTTTTTATGAGTCTTGCAAACTGTATTTCCACCTGCGTCCTCTTTATTAAGGAAGTGAGGCTCAGTGTGTGGGTATTGTGGTCTCTTTGCTTAGTGGGGACCTACAAGTGTGGGCTTTTTCTCTTCCCTCCGATTCCCCTGTTTTTTAATCAGTGGATTTTTTTCTCATGCAGTTTTTTCATCTATGGCGATGCAGATAAACTCGCTTTTGCTGAGTCCAAGATTCGTTCTCTTGCTAAGGAGAATTGGCCGGCTGAGGATTGCTGTCATGAGTTTCGCTGCTGGTCCATGGATACTCAGTGGAACGACCCTGTTCTTAGGAGCTCGTTTTTGTAGGTGGTTTCTGACAGAATCAAGCAGGCTTTGGTGATGTATGAGACTCTCACGTCTCTGGAGGTAGCCATGGCACTAGTCCATATTGACCGTTGTTTCTGTCAAAGGTCTCAGGAGACCAAATCTGTATGGGAAGGGGTAGCAACATCAGTAGCAACACCCGAGACCTCTGTAGAGCTAATGCAGATCGCTGGGAAGTCGCATGAGAATAGAAAGCCCTTTAGCACTAAAAAAGGAGGGATTTGTTTTTTCTATGGCAACAAGGGACATTATTTTAAAGGGAACTTGTCAGGTCGCGCTACCCCCCTAACCTATCACTATAGGTCCCTGCACCTTCCTATCTGATCTCTAACTATCCCTGTCTGAACTAAACGTGCCCTATAATGAGAGAGAAAAATAACATATAATTACATACAGTCTCCAGTCGGAGACTGGATAGGTGTGCTCCGGGCTCCATTCTCACCTTCTTACTTTGTCTCTGCATGCCCCGCTGGGCGTCCTTATTCCCCTTGGGCTGTGCCACCTCCTATTCAAAATGCACACCTTTCTAATCATGTGATGTCCGGGCCGGAACGTCATTTCCAGCCCAGTGCATTGTGGGGCTGATCACGTGGTACGGCTGGGCTCTAGTGCATGCGCGGTGTGCATATTGAAACCAGCCAATACCACGTGATCAGCCCCCAAAATGCACCGGGCCGGATATCACATTCCGGCCCGGGCATCACATGAACAGAAGAGATGGGCATTTTGAATAGGAGGTGGCACAGCCCAAGGGGAATGAGGATGCCCAGCGGGGCGTGCGGAGACAAAGCGAGGAGGGGAAAATGGAGTCCGGAGCATGTCTATCCAGTCTCCGACTGAAGACTGTATGTAAGTATATAAGTTATTTTTCTCCCTCATTATAGGGCCCCTTTAGCTCAGACAGGGATGGTTAGGGATCAGATAGGAAGGTGCAGGGACAGGTAGTGATAGGTTAGAGGGTAGCGGGACCTTATAGGTTCCCTTTAATGCTTGTCCTGTGCAAAAAGGAGCGCCACCGAAAAACTGGTAGGTTCAGGGGATTTGGAGGATCCCAGCCTAAGCCTGTGTATATCCTCTATGATGGCTTCTCGGTGTATTCTCTCCACAAGGGTAATAATCGGGGTCAGGAGGTTTCTATTGAGGTTTTCTTGGATAGTGTTTCTGCAGCTTCTATTATTGACAAACAATTTTCCCGCACGTCCGGGTTAAGAGTCGACATGCATCCTTGTCTTATATGGATTGCTGCCATTGATGCGTCTCCCCTTTCTCAGTTTTTAAAGAGTTTGTACCAAATTTGGAACTCTGCATCGGGGTCCTCCATTTGGAGTGAGTAACGAGCAGTGTTTTAAAAAAATCTACCTGCACAGGTCATTTTGGGGTTTCCTTGCTTGTCATTTCACAATCCAGTAATTGACTGGACAACCCAGGACACAGTCCAGTGAATACTGAAAAGAGAACTAAGTATGTGTATTTCAGCTGTGACTCCTAGTGTCCCTGAACCTTATGTGGCATATTCTGATGTTTTCTCTGAAAAGGGGAGTCAGGAGCTGCCCCCTCACCTGCCCTATGACTGCACTATAAGGCTGAAACCGGGGACCAAACTTCATAAGTGCAGAATGTATAGTCTGTCGGGCCCAGAGAGACAAGCTCTTTATGTGAATATTACTGAAAGTTTGGTCAAGGGTCACATTAGACCATCGTCGTCTCCAGGGGTTGCCAGTTTCTTCTTTGTCAAGAATAATGATGGCGGATTACATCAATTTCTGGACTTTAGAGAGCTCAACCAGATAATGGTTTGTGATCCATATCCTATCCTGATTCCGGATCTGTTTAACAGGTGTTGTGTGGCAAATGGTTTTCTAAACTTGACCTCAGGGGGGGCGTACTAACTCATAAGAATCAATCAGGGGGATGAGTGGAAGACAGCTTTTAATACTCCTGAGGGTCACCTTGAAAATGTAGTAATGCATTTTGGTTTAACCAACGCGCCGGTGGCATTTCAGCATTTTATAAATGATGTATTCACTCACCTCCTAGGTAAATTTGTGATTATTTATTTGGATGACATATTCATTTATTCTCTTGATCAAGATTCACACACACACATGGAGCATGTTAAACTGGTGTTACAATTGCTCAGGGAGAACAAGCTATACGTCAAGCTTGAAACGTGTGTTTTCGCCATACAAGAATTACGATTTCTAGGCTACATCATTGCTGTCTCATGGTTTAGGATGGATCCCCTAAATTGCAAGCTGTGTTAAATTGGGACCGTCTGGATAACCTCAAAGTGCTACAGTGGTTCTTGAGTTTTTCTAATTATTACACGAAGTTTATTAAAAACTTTCCATGGTTCCTAAACCTATGAGTGACACGACTAAAAAGGGTACTAACTGGTCTTAGAATGCTGTGCGCGCATTTGAATGTTTGAAAAGGAGCTTTGCCACCCGTCTTGATTCAACCAGATGTGTCACTTCCCTTTACTGTGGAGGTGGATGCTTCTAAGGTAGGGGTAGGGTCAGTGCTGTCTCAAGGCTCATCTCTTAGTAAATTACATTCTTGTGCCATTTTCTTGAAGAAGTTATCGCCAGCAGAATTCAATTATTACAGATAACAGGGAATTGCTTGCAATCAGGTTGGCTTTCTCCTAGACAGGCTCGCTGGTCACTACAGGGTGGGCCATTTATTTGGATGCACCTAAATAAAATGGGAATGGTTGATGATATCTACTTCCTGCTTGTGGCACATTAGTATATGGGAGGGGGAAAACATTTCCAGATGGGTGGTGACCATGGTGGCCATTTTGAAGTCGGCCATTTGGGATCCAACTTCATTTTTTTCAATGGGAAGAGGGTCATGTGACACATCAAATTTATTGTGAATTTCATAAGAAAAACAATGGTGTGCTTAGTTTTAATGTAACTTTATTCTTTCATGAGTTATGTACAAGTTTATGACCACTTATAAATAGCGTTCAATGTGCTGCCCATTGTGTTGGGTTCTCAATGCAACCCTCTTCTCCCACTCTTGACACACTGATAGCAACACTGCAAAATAAATGTTAGCACAGGCTTCCAGTATCCGTTGTTTCAGATGCTGCACATTTCATATCTTCACTGCATAGACTATTGCCTTCAGATGAGTGATGAGGCAAACTTTTTGTGAATGGCGAAGTTAACAAATAAAACCACTGCTATTGGTCTGACACTAACCTACAATGGATAGATACCTCCAAGACTGTTAGAAGACAAAAATTGATGGTATGGTGTAGTATACGGGGTACAAAGATAGTGGGCCATTCTTCATCAATGGAAACCTCAATGCCACTGGATATCTGAATAATGTAGCAATTTCAGACATCCAGTGGCATTGAGGTTTCCATTGATGAAGAATGGCCCCACTATCTTAGTACCCCATATACCACCCGTCACATAATATTAGGGAGATTTTTTTACAAAAAATATCCAATGAAATGCATCCTAAGAAATGTCATTACAAATTAAAAATGAAAATGCATGCTGAGATCTACTTGTGTTAAGAATTTTACACAATAACATTAAATATAGATCAGTTATTTTTAAACTACAGACGGACTGCTGAATTTGAGCAATTTAGAACAGCAAGCATATGGAATACAAAGTACAAACAGTACAAATCTGTTGGAGGCCTTTCCACCTTAAATCATTCTGATCTTAATGAGAAAGTCGCCGCCAGGGTACATGACAGATGCTAGCAAGTAATGGCTTTTGCTGTTTCCTGTTGTTTCTCTAATAGTTGCCAGTGGAATGGCAATAACTGCTAATCCAAAATGTTCCCATAAGTTTGCTCTATTACAGCCAAAAAAAAGTGTTATGGATCAAGCCACAAACTTGTTTTATACCCACTGTGCTATAGAACTATTCAGTAACTATAGAAGTCATTTCCATCCCATTACAGCATGGGTTGTAGCAGATAAACATCGATTTTTGTATAAAATATCAGTACAAACAAATGTTATTCCACTATTATACATTTGTACAACTTTATTACATGGTGGATGTTTAGAAAATCCATAGAGGAAAATAGATCAGATGGTTATATACATGAAGCAGTAAGAATATAACTTTATATCCTTTTTCATTTGGTTTCAGGTCTACATTTCAAGTAATCTTCTAGCATTTGCAACATGATGCACAATGGACACTTCCACTTATGATTATAGTATTGTATATAGATGAAACAGTATTTGGTCCAGCAGATTTATCTATACAACATTGTAATATAAGGTTTAATTGCATCATATGACAAACATAAGTTCTACTACTTCTGATATTATAGGAAAACTCCACATCTGTTACACAGGACAGAATGGCGAGGTGAATATTGGTCAAAATAAAAATCTAATACTCACCTCTCCTGCCCTCTTTTTTCCACCATCACGCTGCATCTCAAAGACATAGAAGCTATAAACCAAGAGAGTTCAGAAGACTTGGTTGAGTATGGCTGCTTTCACACTACGATTTTTGCATTTCCGATGCTGTCCGAAAAAAATCGGACAGCATCGGACCGATTTTCGGACCCCATGCAACCCTATGGGGATCGGACCGAATCGGATGTGCACTAAATGTCATCCGATTTGGTCCGATCCGATTCTGTCCGATTTTTTTATCGGTGCAAAAATCGGAGCTTGCTCCGATTTTTGCACCGAAAATTAAATCTGACAGATTCGGATCGGACCAGATCGGATGGCATTTAGTGCACATCCGATCCGACCCGATCAATTTAGCATGGGGCCCTATGGAGCAGGGTCCGAGAAAACATGTGATGTCTCCTCGGACCGATTTTAGTGTACTGAGCATGCTCAGTACACTAAAATAGCTCCTAAAAGTAAATTAAGGGGTTAATAAAAAAAAAAAAAACTATGCTCACCTGTCCACGAGGCCCACGTCGTCTCCCGGCGTCTCCGGTGTCTCTAGGTATCTTGCCGTCTGTGCTGATAAGACCTGGCGTGATGTCACAATCACATGACTGCCAGGAACCAATAGCAGGCAGTCATGTGATTGTGACATCACGAGAGGTCCTGGCAGCACAGAACAGCAAGGCACCGGAGACGTGCGGGACCGTGCAGGAGTCGTGGACAGGTGAGAAAGGAGAGGAGGAGAGGGGAGGACAAGAGGAGGAGGAGGAGGAGGACAAGAGGAGAGGAGGAGAGGAGGGGACACATGGGGGGCCGGAGGACACATGGGGGCAGCACATTGAAGGACTGGGGATGGACTCATAGGAGGACCGGGGGCCAAGAGGGGAGGACCGGGAGCCAAGAGGGGAGACACAGGGGATGAGAGGACCGGGGGCCAAGAGGGGAGACACAGGACCGGGGGCCAAGAGGGGAGGACCGGGTGCCAAGAGGGGAGACACAGGGGATGAGAGGACCGGGGGCCAAGAGGGGAGACACAGGACCGGGTGCCAAGAGGGGAGACACAGGGGATGAGAGGACCGGGGGCCAAGAGGGGAGACACAGGGATAAAGAAGAGGACCGGGGGAGAGACAGTGACAGCTAGGGAGCGATCTGAAGGGCAGGCATCCTATTTTCTGTCGGAATCGGATGCCTATTTGGCACCCGATTCCAGGCATCAGAGGAATCCGATGCTGTCCGATTTATATCGGACAGCATCGGATTTTACAAAAATCGTTATGTGAAAGTAGCCTATGTTTGATTTTTTTTTTTTACCCTATGTTTAAGTTGAATGTTCTTAAGTTCCTAAGTTCTTAAGTTCCTGATCAAAGATAACACTGGTCAACACAAAAAAATCACTAGCAAAGGTAATATGTCTGTTTTATGGAGTTTGATGTGCTGTTTTCAAAAATATGCTTAGATTTGCTCTATCACATAAAGTTTCTGAGATATAAGTATTTTTGTTATTACATTATTTCTGCATTTTCTGTGAATGTAATTATCATTCCTCCACTACATATAACATTGGGATTGATTAAAAACTTTGTGAAAGTCATTGCAATGACAAATTCACTAGGGCTCCAGTACATTTTGCAGAAATTCTCCAGCATTTCACCAGCAAAACTGAAGGAAGGGGTATTGTTGGTCCTCAGATCAGAGAGCTTACGAGAGATGATGTGTTTGAAGTAACTCTAAATGATAAGGAACTGAGATCTTGGAAAAGCTTCACGTGGATCTGTGAAAACCACTTAGGAAAAAAAAATCGCCAAAATATGTTGAAGCTGTTGAGGAACTGTTATATGCATACCAGTGTCTTGGATATCGCATGTCTCTGAAAATGCACTTTTTGCATTCATATTTAGATTTCTTCCCTCAAAATCTTGGGGACGTAAGCGATGAACAAGGCAAGCCGATGAAACTGGCAGCGCAGCTGAACACATGGTCGGGAGAAGTATAGCGGGCATAGGACTTCTACAAATCCCATCCACTGTGCTGATACTGTACAATGCAGCGTTTTGGATGCAGTGGCAAGATGCTGCATCCAAAACACTGCAAGTATGGATCGTGAGTTTGCACCCTAACAGTGCACTCATAGCTATGCACTATATGTAGAGTACTGTTCTTGAAATATGCTGAATTTACATAGTGTGAGACAAGGGATATAGCTCAGCCGGGATCTTTGCTTCGGTTCAAGCGAGCGGCCGTTGAGTCACGGTGGACAATGGCAGACTGGCAGGCATCACACAGGTATGGTCACAGCCACGTTTATTGTACACACTTGTCACTCAGTGGTACACAGGCAAAACATGAAAATAAATGTCAAAGGCCGTCTGGCCACTAACTAAAAAGAATACTAACTACAAAATAAACCTAAGCAGCACACAAAGGAAAGGTGTCTTACTGTGTCAGCTCCTTAGCTCAGCAGACAAGGGGGAAAAAATCCTCCAACCTCTCCTGATTATATCAGCTTATCCAGAGAGGAACAAAACCAGGACTGAATGTGTAGAGGGAACACCCAGTCCCACAGAGTAATCCAGAAAACAGGGTCCAGATTACACTGAAATAACCAGGGGTCAGTGACTTAACAACTGCTGGGATAAATCTGACTTCCTCAGCTATTTGCATGGGCTGACTATCCACAATCAATACAGGGAGGCATATGAAATGAAACAAGAGGAAACATACCTATTTTCTAGTACCTCAACCCTTGGCACCTCACACACTCCCCCCCGTGTTCGAGCCCGTGGGGTTGGACACAATGAGCCATGAAGCAGTGCGTTCTAGACAACGCATCCGCATTCCCTTAACCGGTGCCCGCTCTGTGCTCCACAGAAAATTTTACATTTTGCAACGCCAAAAACCAGCGCATCACCTGCCCATTGCCTCTTTTGCTCGGGATATCCATGTCAGGGGCGAATGGTCTGTCACTAGCCTGAATCGACAACCTAATAAATAATAATGCAAGGTTTCCAGGGCCAACTTCCTGGCCAAAGCCTCCTGCTCGACAACGCTGTATTTCTTGTCCGCCTCCGTAAGCTTTCTGCTTAGATAGCCCACTGGGTGCTCCTCACCATTCACGATTTGTGAAAACACTGCGCCGAGTACAACACCATCCGTTTAAACAATAATTCCCATTTAAAGTCCGGTGTAACCAACACCGGGTGGTCACATAGAACTGTTTTCAACCGTTGAAAGGCCTTCTCTGCTTCTGCGTTCCAGTTTATTGTGACTGATTTCAACCCCTTGGTAAGATCTGTGAGTGGGACTGCGATGGTCGCAAAATTTTTGACGAACCGCCAGTAATAACCAACGATCCCCAAAAAGGCTCTAACTTGTCTTTTATTGACCGGTTGTGGCCAATTCCGAATGGTGTCCACTTTATTCACCTGAGGCTTTATGATTCCCCTACCTATGACATTTCCCAGATAGCGAGCCTCTTCCAACCCCAATGTATATTTCTTGGGATTGGCGGTCAACCCAGAAGTTCTTAGGGAGTCTTAGACGGCTTGTACCTTTGGCAAATAAGTGTCCCAGTTATCAGTAAAGACAATGATATCGTCCAAGCATGCGGATGCATACTGGAGATGGAGCTTTAGGATGATATCTATTAGTCGTTGGAAGGTGGCTGGGGCTCAATGCAACCCAAATGGCATATCCCGGTACTGGAACAGTCCCTGAGGCTTAACAAAGGCAGTTTTCTCTTTGGCCGAGTCAGTGAGGGGAATCTGCCAATAACCTTTTGTTAAATCAATAGTGGATATGTATCTGGCAAACCCAGTCTCTCGATAAGTTCATCAACTCTTGGCATGGGTAGGCATCGAATTTCGAGACCTCATTTAATTTGCGGAAATCATTATACAATCGGATAGTTCCATCGGGCTTAGGCACTAGCACGATGGGACTAGCCCACTTACTTCGGAACTCCTCAATAACTCCGAGCGCCAGCATTTTTTCTACTTCCTGGGCATTGGCTTGTCTCCGGGCCTCGGGAATTCGATAGGGTTTCAACCGGACTCGAGTCTGAAGGTCGGTGACAATGTCATGTTTAATTGAGTACGGCCGGGAAGTTCTGAGAAAACATCTGCGTTTCTCTGTAAGAACTCCTTGGTTTCTTGTATTTGGCTCTGGACAGCGTGTCTGCAATACCCACCTTTGACAGTACTTTCTGGGGTTAGTTTCCCTAGATGTTGGTGCCCCTCGAGTCCCACTATCAAGGGTAGCCCCTGCCGCCAGACTCCCTCTGTCTCGCCAGGGCTTGAGTAAGTTGATGTGGCAGATCTGTCTGGGCTTTCTCTTGTCTGGTTGGTGTATCCTATAATTCACTTCACCTATTTTATCCAGCACCTCATATGGGACCTGCCATTTCGCAAGAAATTTATTTTTTACAGTAGGTACCAATACTAGCTCCCGGTCTCCGGGTTGAAAGACTCGTGTTTTGGCCGCCCAATTGTACACCTTGCTTTGGGTGTGTTGTGCACGCTCTAAACATTCTTTCACTATTGGCATAACTGCCGCAATTCTGTCCCGCATAAATGTTATGTGTTCGATTACACTGCGGTAAGGAGTTACCTCTTGATCCCAAGTCTCCTTGGCAATATCTAACAGGCCTCTGGGACACCGCCCATAAACCAACTCAAACGTTGAAAAGCCTGTGGAGGATTGGCGTAACTCTCGTATGGTGAACAAGAGATATGGCAGGAGAGCATCCCAATCCCTCCCGTCCTTATCCACTACCCTTTTCAACATCCCCTTTAGGGTTTTATTAAAGTGCTTCACCAACCCGTCGGTCTGAGGGTAATATACTGAAGTACGCAGGTGGGAGATTTTTAGTAGTCTACACGTCCTTGAGTATCCTAGACATAAAGGGGGGCCCTGATCCATAAGTATCTCTTTCAGAATGCCTGTGCGAGAAAACATGTTAACAAGCTCCTTTGAAATTGCCTTCGCATTGGCACTCCGCAAGGGTATGGCCTCGGGATAACAGGTGGCTTAAAGGGAACCAACCACCTAAAAATACCTATCTAACCTATAAATATCTGTACCTGGAGCCTAAAATTACTATTCTAACCATCCCTGACTAAATCTACCTAACTAGATGCACAATAAATCACTTTTTATACTTACCAAATCCTTGTCTATGGGTGTTCCTCCAGGGTCTTTGACCGATAGGCAGGGTCTTCAGGCCACGCTCTCTCCCGCCTCGCTGCAGTCCATCTTCTTTCCAGGACGGCATCTTCTTCTAGGAGGATTCAAATTACCCGCCCATCGCGTCCTCGCAATGGGCGGGTCACGTGCTGCTGGCCCCGCATCACTTCCACCCGCCGCATCACTGGTACACCCAGGCCGGCTTCAGAGCATGCGCAGATGGCATGCTGAAGCCAGCCTGGGCGCATCATAGACCCAGCGACGCAGCGGGTGGAAGTGACGCGGGGCCTGCAGTGCGTGAATTACACAGGTAATTTGAATCCTCCTAGAAAAAGATGCCGCCCTGGAAAGAAGATGGACAGCAGCAGCGAGGTGGGTGCGAGCGCGGCCTGAAGACCCTGCCTATCGGTCAAAGACCCTGGAGGAACGCCCATCAGACAAGGATTTGCTAAGTATAAAAAGTGATTTATTGTGCATCTAGTTAGGTAGGTATTTTTAGGTGGTTGGTTCCCTTTAATCCAGTACCACCAGGATGTATTGATGACCCCTGGCAGATTTAATTAATGGACCGACTATATCCATTGCTATCTTCTCAAAAGGCACCTCTGTTATTGGTAAGGGCACCAGGGGGCTTCTAAAATGGGACATAGGTGCGGTCAACTGGCACGTAGGACATGACTGACAGCATTGGGCTACGTCTCCCACCAGGCCCGGCCAAATGCAATGCTGCAGAATACAGTCTTTTGTCTTTTCTCCAGCCAAATGACCCCTTGTGCGCCAGGGCCAAGACCACCTTATGGAAGGCTCTGGGCACCACTAACTGTTCCACCACCATTCCTCTCACTTTGTCTATGTGATATAGCATGCCCTGTTGCACCGCCACATGTAGGAACTCATTTTGAGCCCCTGGGTACAACAGGGTTCCCTCAGAAATCTTCACATTTTCCCATGCCCTTGTTAGAGTAGGATCCTGGTGTTAAGCGGTCCCGAAACTATCGCGGGCCACTTCAAGACCTGGCATCTCTATAACATCCTGTAGCTCATCTGCCTCACCCGCAAATACAGCCAAGGGAGAGTCCACAGACTCTGGAGCTACCCCTGAGGTGGGCCCCCCGTCGTCTTGCTCCAACAGCTCAGGGGCCAGCCCCAGAGTTTTATTCTTGGGTTTATGCTCAACCAGAGTGTTCAGGCCATTTTTGAAGTTCCACAAGTCCGAGAATAAGGGAAAGTCTCTCCAAAGGATTACACTATGCCACCTAGACTGTACGACCGCTGCCTGATGTCTTTTGGCCCCCAATGGCGTGGCAAGAGTGACCCAGGCAGTGGAATAGTTTTTAGTATTGCCATGTATGCAACTAATGCCTACGGTTGAGTCTGTGAGTACTCCAGAGTCCACCAAACTGGCATGTACCAAAGTGACTTGACTGCTAGTGTCTAGGACGGCATTCACACCACAGCCATCGACCTCGATGCGACACACGTGTTGTTCAGTTCCTATGAGGACCTCCGCAGCACAGACAGACCATGCATATAACGACAGTCGCCTTGTAGCATTACAGTCCATTGGCTCAGTAGTCATAGGAGAATTAGCTGCTACGTGGCCAAGCCCACGACATCGCCAACACTGGATAGGCCCTTGCCTCCCAGTTGGGGACCTTAGTCTGGGTCTGCTGACTTGCTGAGAGACCCTACCGCCACCATAGTCCTTTGTAGACCTGCTACCCCTAGGTGCAACATTCTCGTCTTTTGAAGAAAGAGTAGTTTTCGCAGGACTTTCAGGCAACTTCCTGCATCCCCAGCAAGGTGGTAGTGTTCCCTGGAGTAGGCTTTCAGAGGCACTATAATGCTCGACCATATTAACCAACTGGTCGACGCTAGTTGGGTCCCCCTGTCCGACCAACCTCTGGATCTAAGCAGTTAAGGATTGCAGGTACTTGTCTAGAACAACCCGTTCCACCATCTGTGCGGGTGTCAGAGTTTCTGGTTGCAGCCATTTTTTTACCAGATGGATAAGGTCATGCATTTGTGACCGGGCTGGCTGATGTTCCACAAACGTCTATAGATGTACCGTCTGTGCCCATACATAGGTTTTTACTCACAGCCTTGCCTGGATTTCACCTTTTAGTTTTACATAGTCCATAGCATCAGCTCCACATAGATCATAATAGACCTTTTGTGGATCCCCGACCAGGAATGAAGTAAACCACTTAAGCCCATTTGTCCACCGGTAAGCGCTCACGTTCTGCCATTCATTCAAACACAGCCAGATAGGTTTCCACATCATCGTCAGCAGTCATTTTAACTGAAGTCTTTAGTACGGCTTTCCGCTCACTAGCAGCGCATTGTGCACGGTCCTCCACATCTTGAGGCTGCCAAACCAAGGCCTCCTTTATTGCACATAACTGCTCTTGCTACATTTGGTGCTGCTGCTCCAGCACCTTCTGGAAGTATTAGTCTGCTGCTGTTGGATATTTGCCTCCAGCAATTGTTTCATAAGGTCCTCCATATTGCTAGTTTCTTGGCTCTTCAGTAGCACAGGAGCTTTCAGCCAGGACATAAACAAGAGACAATGAACACATAGCGGCTTCTCTGCAGTCACAGTCCAACAGCCACTGATGCCCGCATTCTCCACCATTTGTGAGACAAGGGATATAGCTCAGCCAGGATCTTTGCGTTGGTTCAAGCGAGCGGCCATGGAGTCACGGTGGACAATGGCAGACTTGCAGGCTTCACACAGGTATGGTCAGAGCCACGTTAATTGTGCACATTTGTCACTGAGTGTTACACAGGCAAAACATGAAAATAAATGTCTGCGGCTGTCTGGCCAATAACTAAACAACAGAGTACTAACTACAAACTAAACCTAAGCAACTCACAAAGGAAAGGTATCTTAGGCTGGCTTCAGACTTGCGGACCCTCCGCAGCGTCCTGCGGAGGAGATCCGCAAGCTGAAACAGCCCCTATGTTTAGAATGAGAACGCACGGTGCTGCACAGGTCTGCGCATGACCGTGCGCTCCCATTCACTGCAATATGTGATTTGTACGCAGGCAGACATGGTCCCGTTCCTGGTGCGGAGGAGAGTATGTGTGTGTGATTTGTGCGCGGGCATTCTCCTGCGTACAAATCACATATTGCAGTGAATGGGAGCGCACAGTCATGCGCAGACCTGCACAGCACCGTGCATTCTCATTATAAACATAGGGGCTGCATTCAGCTTGTGGATCTCCTCCGCAGGACGCTGCGGAGGATCCGCAAGTCTGAAGCCAGCCTTACTGTGTCAGCTCCTCAGCCCAGCTGACAGGGGGGAAATCCTCCAACCTCTTCTGATTATATCAGCTGATCCAGAGAGGAACACAACCAGGACTGAAATTGTAGAGGGAACACTCAGTCCCACTCCCACTGATTACTCCAGAAAACTGGGCCCAAATTACAGAAATAACCAGGCGTCAGTGACTTAACAACTGCTGGGATAAATCTGACTTCACCAGCTTTCTATTTGCACGGGCTGACTATTCCACAATAAATACAGGGAGGCATATGAAATGAAACGAGGGGAAACATACCTATCTTCTACTACCTCTTCCCTTGGCACTTCACAGTAGGTATATTCAAGTAACTAGACATCTTTATTATTGTTTGTGCATATTGTGTAATGTATAACTTATATACATTTTCATGTAATATTACCATAACAGAATAAGACTTTCGTTCTACTTTTCTTCAATCAAATTTTGTTGTATGGTATCAGCAAATATAGTCAAGTTTGTGATGCATTTCGGCTATTTAAAGCCTTTTTCAAACGTGTTACAAGCAGGTAGAAAATGAGATCTTTAAATAGCCCACTGGGCACTGCATGACCATCTTATTGCATATTCATGAGTCTGGATGACCACTAGTAATCAATTCAATAACAATCAAGAAAATCACTATTATAATCAGCTCCATATACTTTATTGAAAAAAGTCTTGAAAGCATTATTTAGATTTACCCCTTCATATTTACTTGATACTGGTGATTTTCTGAATTAAAGGGATTCTGTCACCTCCAAAACGCCTCCTAAGCTATCAAAACATGTCCCTGCAGCATCCCATCACTAATCTCACACTCCTTTTGTCTCCTAAAAGCATCCTGTGAAAGTGCATAAAAACGTTTTCATACTTACTCATTAGTGATTATAATTAGCAGGGGCCATATTCTTTAGTCACCAGGGGGTGTTCTTTTGCAGCTCCAGGATCCAGCCCTCTCTCTGTCTGTGCGTAAGTGAAACTGAAACTGAAGGCAGGACTAATGATTTGCATTCTGTGAGTGATAGATATGGGGGAGGGCAATGCCTGCACATCACAGCAGAACACACAGAGACAGGGTGGATCCTGGAGCTGCAAAACAGCCCGCCTTGGTGACTAAAGAATATAGTCACTGCTAATTATAATCACTAATGAGTGAGTATTAAAACGTTTTTATGCACTTTCACAGGATTCTTTTAGGAGACAAAAGAAGTGTGAGATTAGTGATGGTATGCTGCAGGGACATGTTTTGCTAGTTTAGGAGGCGTTTTGGAGGTAACAGGATCCCTTTACTGTAAATGAAACAATTGAGAGTTGACTTTAACAGTGCAATGGTAACACTTAATGTTTTCAGCTTACCGTATATACTTTGATACACCACAATAAAGTTAAAAGAGCCTGATTGGATACTACTAAATATACTGAATTAGAGAGGTAATTTTTATTGATATTTTACCAATAGTGTTACGTGAAAAGAACTTAATGTTCCAAGATGATTTTGTTTTACAAATATCGGTGCAGTGACACGATGGGTCAACTATCGCACCTTCATACACAAATTCAGGGGCGTCTATAGAAATCATTGAGTCCCATAGCAGAATTTCTTATTGCCCCCCCCACCCCTTCCACCCTTCCACCCCCCCAAAAAAAAACTTATAAAAATAAATATTTGGCTGGGTCATATAAGAGCATATCTCAAGACTTTGAAGTCCAAACAGAACAATTTTCATCCTATTACTCTATCAATAAAAGTGTCCACAAACACAGTACGATGCTCCCACAGTGAATTCCTCCACAGCATCCTCCACACAAACAGTATGATCTCCCTACTATACCCCCAAAACTACCCCAACAATGAATGGTGACCCAAATACAGTATGATCCCCAACTGTGACCGCTACACAGCTCTTGATACAGTAAAATGGCCCCTACACAACTCCCCAAATAGTATAATGGCCCCTACACAGCCCTTAGCACAGCATGATGGACCACGCACAAACGTTCACATTGTTTTATTGCTTGCATACATATAATGACGTCACATAGGCCTTCATAAAGTGTAAAGGCTCCCCCATAGCCCTCTAAATATTATCATGACCCCATCTAGCCCTCCAAATATTATAATGCCCCCCATAGCCTTTTATATGGTATAAAGGGCCCATATATATATATATATATATATATACACTATCGTTGTGGTGTTTGTCCCCCTAGCATCTATACTTAGGATTGCTGCCCATCCTGTGCTGCTGTACTTCTGTGTTTCATCCAATAAGAGTGGG